>MU223406.1:838486-893172 GCA_018584345.1 Thuja plicata | reverse complement strand
AATAAGGTGTCTCAACCTTGGAAAATTCATATTCTTATTATTTGTTTTGTAAAATGTATTTCTTGCAAATAATGTAATTAAGTGTGAGTGTACATGTCTAGTTGGCATGTTGATGTGTCACTCCACTCGATGTGTTGGCATCTTGAATTGTGTGTAAGGAGATCATGGATGAAATGGTTATGACATATTCTTATGACACGTAAGAGCTATTTCTAGAAGATTCAATGATGGATGAAGACATGCAAGACATGTAGCAACTGATAAAGTTGACTACTATACACTCTTTTGTAATCGTTGGGTTCCTATTTTCTCAGAGAATGGTAAAACCCTAATACGGCTATCTTTGGAAGTTGCCCTAAAAAGGAAAGGGCATGATATAAGCATTTTTTAGGGTTGCAGACTGGGATAGGCAAAGAGTGTATTATTGTTATGATCTCATGCTACTAGATTTGTCTTTGAGTGTCGATTGTCTCCTGAAAGAACTTGCATTGCAAGTGTGTTATAACCATTGTGTTGGAGATAATAAATTTTGTAGGTTTTGGAGTGCTAGGGTTTTTTACCAAAAGGTTTTCCCCAAGGTAAATCATTGTGTCATTCTCTATTTTATGTATGCATGGTATATGGCTGCAATATCATTGTTAAAGTAGTTAATGAATCTGAAATTGTAAGGATTTAAAAGAATTTGCACAATACTTTCCTTTAGAGATTAGTGTAGGAAGCTATTTCCGCACCTGAGTTTCCTTACAGGAAGATCCACCCAAACTTCATGGAAAAAGACGCATCAAATATGTTTGGTCATGTATAAACTCCAACAATAGGGCACCAAATTCTCTTAAATGATCCTAAGAATCAATGGTACCCAGATACTTGTCATATTTGGGGAGTTCTACACCTTTGGGAAAGTGTGGCATAACAATACTCCTATCAAAAGGAAATGGATATATGCTTTCCATTGTGAACTATTGTATGGATTTGTCCTTATCCTTCATAATTTGGCTGATTTGACCTTGCATGTCTTGAATTATTTTATGCAATTCGGAGGTCTCACTTTCCTCTTCTTTAGCTACAAGAATTTCCACTTGGAAACTTGTAGGTAACTTGACTCCTTGTTTTGCTAAATCTAGAAAGTTATTTTCTTTGTCTTTCGCAAGGATTATTTCCATCATTTTTATGAGAGATTTATTACACTTTGCAGCATCTATGTCATTTTGAGTTATTTGGTCATCATCATTACCAAGAATTTCTAAATGCTCTGAGTCTGATCTTAACCCTGGTGATGCTCTTCTTGCTGACCTTTCTCATTTTAGGATTGATCGTTACCTCCGTTATATTGATAATTGAAAGGAGTTACCATGTTGTTAACGTAAGATTGTGTCGTGTGCACCACTTTAGTATGAGCATGAGTATCGCGTTGAGAACTCGTAGTCAATGTATTTCTTGGCAAATCAAAAGGATTGATATGTTTGAAAGTATCACTAAGGAAATGAGGATCGTTAATAGGATCAACCCTAATGGGTGACTTCCTGTAGCCTTTTTGATCTGAAAGAAATGGATTATGTTGATCTTGAAACAAAGGATTAGAACAAAACTGAAGCACTAGTTTCTAATTTGGACTCGAATCGATATTGAACGTGGAAGAGGAATGTGAGGATCCCTCTTGAATATCAAGTTGAATGATGGGTTCAAAAAGAAATTTTCCTTGATCACGAGGTTTACTCCTACCTACTCCAGAACCGTATATGGGAAAAATATTGCTGCTTCTAGTTGTAACAGGCATAGACAAAGATGAAACAAGAGGAAACTTAAGATCTGACTCAGAACTCTGTCTCTAGAGATATAAAAAAAAAGAGGTAAAAGGCTAGAATAGCCAAGGTGTGAGATGCACCCGGCACGAATCGTCGAGAGTATGGCTAGAACAGCTGAGATATGACAATCATGTTGCAAGGTATGAAAACACAAAAAGATAGGACATAGACAACGAGACAAGACAAGTTTGAGTAAGAATCAGTTAGTTGGAAACTTGAAATGACCAGTTTTAGACTATAAACAACAGGGAAACAAGAAATATGACCCCTGAAAAAAGTCAGATTAGGCACAAAATTTATCAATTAACAGGAAAAAGCTCATTGTTTTAAATGCCAGGCTATAGATTCACATGAGGAAATACCTTACCACATGAGAAAGTGCTTAACTTCACACAAGAAAATGCCATCTTGCATGAGAAAATGCTAGGTTTCTGAAAGTTTGTGTGAGAAAAGACAAAATTTTGATAGACAGACTCAATTTTTGAGGTAAAAACCAGATTTTGAGACACAGTGAGAACTGTTCTCTGACAAAATTTTTAGGTTCAAGGAATTTTTATGATGATACAAATCAGCAATCTCAGTTTAAAGGTGACAAGAACTCATTTACAAACATGAAGTTTCAATCAAGCAGTGGTGACACAAGCAGTAGTCGTAAACAGTTATACCAAGGACAAAGCAACTTGGTAGAATCAGGGGAGTCTTTGTTTGATGATGATTTGGACAGTTTAAGAATAAAAAACAAACACTCAGTTATCCCTACAAAGAAAATTGGTTGAGAAGACAAAATTTGTGCCTCGCTGTCTTATGCATATGCGTGCACCTCACACAACAGTGTCACCCTCGAAAGAGCACCCATGTTTTTGGTGTTTCCAAGGACTAAGTATATATGTTTGAAGGTTACCCTTAAAGCAGGGGCCAGTTTCATATACCACTTCAAGCATCCAGGTGCATACCTATGTCAATAATCTAGGGGAGAGATTCTTCCCCCTCCCTGCGCATAGATTATGTCTCCTTTCGGAGGAGAACCGAGTAGGCATCTAACTAAGAGAGTGTTTAGTGGGCTTCCATTCACAATAACCTTCGGTGCCTCTAATACAGAGCTAGGGCCTCGCAGCCACACCAACACTTGCAAGTCATGCACCCTTGCAAGAAAGACTGGGAGTGGCACCGCTCAGTACGAAAAACAAGGCTTTCTCATGATGATAGTCAAAATCATGAGAAAGAAGTTACCATGGCTTTGGAGTCTTTGGACTCAACAAAGTAGACTTTATTAGAGTGAGGTGGAATCACCGGCGATAAAAATGTACTCACTTGGGTCATTCCCAAAGGTTCAACTTCTGGTAGGCCCTCTAAAGGTGACACAACTTGGTTCGGATTCAAGGGTTTGATTTTCTGATTCTCTCAAAGAGAGAAGAGCATACTTCTCTACCTTTTCACCTTACCCAAACACATCAAGAATATTCATCACCAAGATAGTTTCACTCTACCAAATCCACAAGCCTTTGGGTTTTTGATTCTCTCAAAGAGAGAAGAGCATAATCCCCTAACAAGTAGAAGTGCTAAAGATTTTCTATCTTTCTTTGCTTCCCCAAGTATCCATCATGCTAGCAACATTTGGGTCTCGGTTTCATCCATGGGCATCAGTTCCATGTAATGAAGAGCCTATTCCCCTACTTTTCTATCGGGATCCTTACAAAATTTCTAAATCAGGCACAAACTCAACATAGTCCTTATACAATCGTTCAATTCACAAAAAGAAACATGAATTGTTCATCTTGCAAATTCGATTGAAGCAACTTGTTGCCTCCTAATTAGTTGGGGATGTCGAGTTTACTCTCAAAATGAGAGCCAACAACCTTGACCATTGCTAACATAGAGGATTTCTAAAGCATGAGGGATAAAAAAATTACCATTAATCTATGAAATGAAATGCAATTAATCTAGAAATGAATTGCTTTTAATCTAGAATTGGAATGTTATTAATCTAGAATTGAAATGCTCTTAATCTAGAATTGAAAAGCTATTAATTTAGAAAGCTTGAAAGATGATGAAATTGAGATGCTAGATATGTAAATGAATTACATTAAGAATCAACATATTATTAATCCAAATGAAATCAATCTAATTATGCAATAAAGCTCAAAATCATAAGAATCAGTATAAATTTCACTGTAAATTTGATGCTCTCCAAATCATTCTCCCAAATGAAGAAAATGAGGTCCAATATATAGAAAAGCATGGAAAGAGGGTGAAGAGTTTCTTGAAAAGAATCGGTTGCCTCTTCACTTTCATTTGAGACAAAAATGCAAGAATTATTTAATTAAAAGAGTGGATTATTGCCACATGAGTGACCTTTCATATAGAATTATGGAATTCTTTTTGAGGATAATCCATTCAATCAATTAAATAACTATTCAATTCCTTTTGATGTATATTAGCTAAAGGGGGGGAGTTAATTTAATTTAAAAGCACTTAGGAATTTACATTTAAATTAATTAATCATAGGGATTTTTAGCTAATAAACCTTGATAATTTAGGAATTAAATATAATGTCAGATTTATGCAAATTTAGGTTTTCTGTATTTGAGACTTAGTAAATTAAAGTCAATTAGGAGGATAATTTTCCTAGTACAATAGGACTTCGATGATGACAAAATTGAAGGAACGCACAAAAATTGATTAGGATTATTAGGTGCCAATTTTGGGGTGTTACATTTTGCCCCTCTTTGAATTGATGTGCAAGTAGTGCATTGATTCAAAGAATAGTCTAATGTGAAGACGAAGATTTTAGAAGTCTAGGTTAGGTTTCCAAGACATCGCTCAGATTGAGAAGCATAATCAAATGAGAGAAGATCGGAATCGGGGTTAGATTGCCCCAATGTCTGCTGATAGTTGATGAAGATCTAGGATTATCTCCAGAATCGGGGTTAGATTACCCCAATACGAAGGTTAGCCTTCTGAGATCCAGGTTAGGTTTCCTAGATAACGGTCTAAAAAGATTTTGAGAGCCATCTTCAGAATGAAGCATAACTTTCAATAATTAGGGTTAGATTTCCCCAATACCGAAAGAGATTTCAAGAATCATCTTCAGAATGAAGCTTGATTCTTGAGGTTCTAAGTTAGATTGCTCAGATACGTAGAAACATAGATGATAAGATGACAAGATACGAGACATCAAGATGTCCCTAGAGATTCAAGATCATGGAATATTCAATTTTGACCATAAGGTACAAAAAAATGAATATGCCCCAAGTGATGAGATGCCCCTAGCGATGGGGACTTTTGATTTAGATAGGACTGATTCAAGAATAATGCAAAAAGATTCAATGATACAATCAACCTGGCCCCTCAGGAGTGAAATTGAAAGATGACACATCATAAAGATGAGAGCAAGAAATCACAGATAGAAATAAGATCAAAGATCTAGAGAGATCCAGAGATAGATCAAGAGAAGACATAATCAATTTGGAGTGATGAGGGAGTCCTACTGACTAGGTTTGACCACAGTTGACTAGAATTGACTAAAATTAACTTTGATGAAAAGATTGTAGAATCTGAGAAAATGATGACGAGAGATAATCCTGACAAGAAAGTAGCATCAGAAAATTGACTGGACAAGTGTCTGATCACGTCAGCCCCAAAATTTTAAAACATGATTTTCAGCTACTTAGGAGTGTCAGATTTCAATTTTGATCATGAAAATGGATTCAGAATGATCCATTTAGCCAAGGGTGCAATTTTCACTAAAAATGAAGCACTTTGAAAAATTAGGTCAAAGGCTATATAAGGCCCAGAGGGGTCATTTTCAAATCATTTTTCACCTTTGAGTTTAGCGATGGCGAGGGCTCCAGCTAACATTAATAGCATTTCTATGCATCTACACCGATTTGAGTGCTCCTGATGACACAACCGGCCACCGAAGTATGATGCACCTGTAAGTAATCACAACATGATCTTGTATCATGCATCAGTACAGCTGATATTGACATCAATTCTGATAAAACTACTTCTTTTGAGAGACTAACCTATGAACAATGGAAAGAGTTGCAAGATCCTAACTTCCAAGGTGAATGGTACATACCACCAGAATTTCAAGAGTAGTTGGCACAATAACAGGCTAGTGTTGCAAGAACTCAAAAACCTTCATGGTGCAAGCACCCGAGTCATAGTTTGGATATAGACTCTCATGAATATGAGTTTGATAGTTTGTCAGAAGGATCTTATGAGAAAATTATCGATGTAAGTGAGGGATCTAGTGAAAGGTCTAACAAGTCTGAGTCTATAAATGTTAACATGTCTTCTACTTCGGTCGTTAGGGATCAAAAGGATTCAAACACACCTTTGGATGAGATCGATTTAGCTCTCATCTTGCTAGCTAACGCTTTTGATGACTATACTGTGAACACACTTGAACCTATCACATCTCTTTCACTCCAACATCTTGAATTAATAGACTGGAATTGCCCTTCTTCATCCAGTGGAGTCCTTACATTCTAGAATTAGTACACCCTAGCTTGCTACCTTCATGTTGTAGAACCCATGATGTCCTCCACTAGTGAAGAAAGCGTCAACATGACTGAGGCTAACATCAAGTATCTTGTTCATAAAATTAAAAGAAAAAAAATAGGCGCTCTGATGGTGAAAACCACATTGTGGCAGTATCAGAGCCAAAAAAAGTAAAAAGAAAAGATGCATTCGAAGGTGAAAACCTCTCTGAGGCACCTGAGGATGAGATACTTGATGCACTTCCACGTCACTTCCAGGAACATTCATCACTGTTAATTGAACCAACTCAGCCGATAAATCTGGGAACAAAAGAACATCCACACATCATTCATGTGGCCAAATCATTATCTAAAGAGGAACTTAAAGAATTCACAGACTTCTTCCAGGAGAAAAAGATAAATTTTGCATGGACGTATTCTGACATCTCAGGTGTGGATCCTGATCTCATCATGCACCACTTATCAATAGCTCTAGGTGTGAAATCGATCAAACAAAAACTTAGGAAGATGCATCTACATGTGGCTCTACTAATCAAGGCAAAATTGGAAAAACTTCTGATAGCTGGGTTCATCCGAACAATTGATTATGTAGAGTGGATCTCTAATATAGTCCTAGTGACTAAACATGAAAAATCTATCAGGGTCTACACTGACTTTAGAGACTTAAATTTGGCATGTCCAAAAGATGATTTTCCACTTCCCAACATTGACATGATCATGTATATGATAGTAGGATATGCGATGTATTCACTAATGGACAGTTTTTCTGGCTATAATCAAATCAAAATTACACTAGAGGACCAAGAGAAAATTTCTTTTACTTGTGCATGTGGTACATTCTGCTGGAATGTTATGCCTTTTGGTCTAAAAAATGTCGGAGCTACTTATCAAAGAGCTTTCACTACCATATTTCATTACATGATGCATAAGACAATGGAGGACTACGTGGATGACACACTTGCTAAAAGTATGGATAGAAAGACACATCTCACTAATCTAGGTCCTATACTAGATCATATGGAAAAATTAAAGCTGTGTCTTAACCCTAACAAATGTGCATTTAGGGTTAGTTCAGGAAAATTAATGGGCTATATCATCTCTGCGAAGGGAATCAAGGTGGATCCAACAAAGGTACAAGCTATAATGGTTAAAAAAGGTGAATTGACTTTGAATAAAGATAACAAACAAGGTTCCTCATATTCCAACAAAGATAAAGGGAAGTTTCCCAACAAAAATAGGGATGTTGTGAATGATGGGGTGGTCGATAATGTGACTCCAACTCCTTCAAAACCGATAATGTGACCAAAGCTGATGAAAAAGCTGCAACCAATACTCAAAATCCTTCTAGATTTTTTGGCAATAAACCTTGGGCACCACGACCCAAGCATGATTTTACTTCTTTGGGAGAACCGCTTGATGTAGTTTTCAAAACTTTGGTACAAAATTAGATTCTTGCTCCTTTGGAAAAATGTCTATACAATCGGCAACCATGACCTCATTGGTGGAATGAGAATGCGTACTGTGACTACCACCAAAACAAAGGTCATAAGACTACTACATGTCTTCAATTGTGTCATAAATTCCAAGATTTGATTGACAACAAGGTTATCATTGTGGAGAATCATAACAAGAATTTAGATCATCAGGCATTTAAAGATCCCTTTCCTCGTCATGATAAAGGCAAGTCCTCCAATGCTCAGAACAATAATTCCAAAGTTAATTATGCACATACCACTTATGATAACATTATCAACATGATTGAGCCTATGGAAGTGGAATATTGTAACATGTTTACTAGCAAGGGGAGTGGGAATGCTTCTAAACCCAAAGACCCATTTGTCTTGAGAGGCCTTGGGTCTTGATTATCTAAATCTAAAACATCTCGAGAATGCACAAATGTTGTTACTAGATCTCATGCTAGAATCACTATCAAGGATCTTGACCCTCATGTTACTGCATCCATGCCGAAACCAAATGTGGATAAGACTATTGTTGGCTCTTCCAAAAAGACCATGAAGGTGGTCCCTAAGCCTCCTACTGCTGGTTATAGCATTCTTGACCAGCTTCAAAGAACCAATGCTCATATATTTATCTTTGAGCTATTGAAGATCTTGCCTGCTCATACGTAGATTCTGGACAAAGCTCTCATAGAATCTAATGTCCCCAAAGACATCAATTTGGATCAGTTTCAATCCATGGTGGGTCACTTGACTTCACCGCATTATTTTTCCTTCTCTGAAGAAGATGATCACTCAATTAGTCACCCGCATAATGCTCCTCTACACATAGAAGTCATGATAGGCAAATAGCTAGTCCATCGAGTCCTCATTGACAATGGTGCTGGTCTCAATATTTGCTCTGCTCATTTTCTTTCTTATCTAGGTTATGGTGAGGATCGCATAGATTCCCGCAAAATAATTACCATTAAGGCCTATGATGAAGAAGAGAGAAAATCCAAAGGTCTAGTTGTGCTACCCATTCAGGTTGGACCAGTTGAAAGAGATGTCACATGTCAGGTGCTAGACCTTCCTCTTGCATATAATATCTTACTAGGGAGACTGTGGATCCATGAGATGCCAGCGATTCCTTCTACATACCATCAGTGTATTAAGTTTTCTTTTCAAGGCACAAAGGTGAAAATTCCTGCTAGTATGGGCTCTTCTTGTAATGCGCTCACTAAATCAACTGACAAACTTGTTTCGACTAATAGAGAATACATAGAACTCTGTGATGCCAAGCTCAGAGACATGGAATAGACACTAAAAATCATAGACATAGGCATGGGGGGATATCAAATAGAACCCATGCTATCATTAGCAGCTCTACCTCCATCTCCTCGTTCTTATGGGAGACCTTCTGAGAACAACAGATCTTCCGCTACTCCTGAGATAGTTTATGATGGTGTCTTTGTATGGTCTTCTACATAGTTAGAATATGAAGATGAGGAAAGAGCTATTAAGGCTTGGCTTTGCAAAGGAAAGAACATAGCTAAACAGACTACCCCGGCTTGAGAACTAAACCCCAACAATGAAGGTCTTAAGATTATGAAACATTTTTGGTACAAAGGGAGTGGCCCAATAGGGGTGAATGGTAATGGGTTACTGGAACCTATTCAAGCTATAGGTCAAAAGACAAAAGACACCACTGGTTTAGGTTTCAAAAATATCCCATTCCATCTAGGGATCAATAAATTTGTGCCAAAAGTAGAGCCTTCACCAGAACCTGAAGGTACAGCTACAGTCAACACCAAAGAAGATAGCTCTGATGAGGATTTCTTTCCTTATCCCATTCCTCCAGACCTGGCAGCATTCTTTGTTGAGCCAGATAAATTTGTACTGCCCGTCAGTACAGCCAATACTGACAGCGATTCTAATAAAACCACTCCTTTTGAGATACTAACCTATGAACAATAGAAAGAGTTGCAAGATCCTAACTTCCAAGGTGAAAGATACATACCACCAGAGTTTCAAGAACAGTTGGCATGAGAATAGGCTAGTGTTGCAAGAACTCCTAAACCTTCATGGTGCAAGCACCCAAGTCAGAGTTCAAATACAGACTCTCATGAATATCAGTTTGATAGTTTGTCAGAAGGATCTTATGAAAAACTTCTCGACGTAAGTGAGGGGTCTAGTGAAAGGTCTAATTAGTCCAAGTCCCTAAATGTTAACATGTCTTCTACTTCGGTCGTTAGGAGTCAGCAGGATTCAAACACACCTTTGGATGAGATCGATTTAGCTCTCAGCTTGCTAGTTAATGCTTTCGATGACTATACTGTGAATGCACTTGAACCTGTCACATCTCTTTCACTCTAACATCCTAAGTTAATAGACTAGAATTCCCCTTCTTCATCTAGTAAAGTCCTTACATTCTAGAATGATTATGCCTTAGCCTGCTACCTTCACGCTGTTGAACCTATGACATCCTCCACTAGTGAAGAAAGTGTCAACATGACCGAGGCTGACATCAAGTATCTTAGTCAGAAAATTAAAAAAATAAAAAGTAGGTGCTCTGATGGTGAAAACCACATTGTGGCAGTATCAGAGCCAAAAAAAGTAAAAATAAAAGATGTATCTAAAGGTGAAAAAATCTTTGAGGCATGTGAGGATGAGGTACTTGATGCACTTCTGAGTCACTTCCAAGAACTTTCATCAGTGTTAATTGAGCCAACTCAGTAGATAAATCTAGGAACAGAAGAACATCCACACATCATTCATGTGGCCAAGTCATTATCTACAGAAGAACTTAAGGAATTCACAGAATTCTTCTAGGAGAAAAAGATAAATTTTGCATGGTTATATTCTGACATGTCGGGTGTGGATCCTGATCTCATTATGCATCACTTATCAATAGCTCTAGGTGTGAAACCTATCAAACAAAAACATAGAAAGATGCATCCGCGTGTGGCTTTACTAATTAAGGCAGAATTTGAAAAACTTCTGAAAGCTAGGTTCTTTCAAACAATTGATTATGCAGAGTGGATCTCTAATATAGTCCTACTGACTAAACATGACAAATCTATCAGGGTTTGCACTGAATTTAGAGACTTAAATTTGGCATGTCCAAAATATGATTTTCCACTTCCCAACATTGAAATGATCGTGGATATGAAAACAAGATATGAGATGTATTCACTAATGGAAGGTTTTCCTGGCTATAATCAAATCAAAATTGTGCCAGAAGACCAAGAGAAGACCGATTTTACTTGCGCATGGGGTACATTCTGCTTGAATTTTATGCCTTTTGGTCTAAAAAATGCTGGAGCTACTTATCAAAGAGTTGTCACTACCATATTTCATGACATAATGCATAGGACAATGGAGGACTACGTGGATGACACACTTTCTAAAAGTATGGACATAAAGACACATCTCACTGATCTAGGTCCCATACTAGATCGTATGGAAAATTTAGGCCCTGTCTTAACCCTAAGAAATGTGCATTTGGGGTTACTTTAGGAAAATTACTGGGCTATATCATCTCTGCAAAGGGAATCGAGGTGGATCTAGAAAAGGTACAAGCTATAATGGAAATGCCTCCACCTCATAATATCAAACAAATCAGAGGTCTCCAAGGTTGGCTCTAATCTATCCAGTGTTTCATCTCGCAATTAGCTGACAAGTCACAACCATTCACCAAAACTTTGCATAAAGGTGTGACTTATGATTGGAACAAAGAATGTGAACAAGGCTTTCAACAGATCAAACAATATCTAGCTAACCTGCATATGTTAATGCCTCCTATTCAAGGGAATCCTTTAATCTTGTATATCTCAGCCACGAAAACATCTTTGGGTGAGCTATTGGCCCAAGAAGATAAAAATCATAAAGAAAGAGCCATTTACTACATCAACAGAACATTGGTCTCTTACGAAATGAATTATTCGGTAATTGAGAAAGCTTTCTTAGCAGTGATTTTTTCTTCCCAGAATCTATGACACTACATGTTGGCTCACACTACAAGGTTAATTGCAAAAATTGATCCATTAAAATACTTACTTTGTAAAGCTACCCTCACAATTAGACTAGCTAAATGGGTCATGCTTCTTTGTGAGTTTGATATTGAATATGTTGAGAGAAACGCTATCAAAGGATAGGCCATTGCAGATCAGTTGGCAGAAACACCTCTAGCAGATCATCAACCATTGCACATTGAATTTCTAGATGAGTCCATCATGCTTCTAATGCATCAGACATGGACAATGTTATTTGATGGATCATTCACCCAACAGGGGTCAGGAGCTGGAATTTTGTTTATTACACCTCAGCAGTATTCCTTACCAAAGGCATACAAAATGATGTTTCCTTGTACCCATAACACTGCTGAATACGAAGCTTTGATCAATGGATTAAGTATCACTATTTAATGGTGAGTGGATGAACTAAAATTCTTTAGAGACTCACAACTGGTTATCAATCAAGTGAACAACATCTACCAGACAAAAGATGAAAATCTAGTGCCCTATAAAAAGATGGTTGACAACCTTAAGAAATATTTTGCACATGTTACTTTTCAGCAAATTCACAGGGCAGATAATAAAGTGGTTGATGCTATGGCTACTCTAGCTTCTATGTTACAAATGCTAAAGAATAATTTCAGACACGAGTTCCTAGTGGAGACGTTATGCTACCCTTCCTATGACTCTCCTCACTCCTGGATGATCTGTTCAGTCATTGGACATGATTCATCCTGCTACCACCACATCTACTCTTACCTCCATGACCAAATCATTCTTGACACATATAATAGAAATGAAAAACATCACCTAATCCGCAGTGCTTCACAGTATGTAGAACCTGATGAGTCCAAATGCGCATTAGAAGAGGTACATGAAGGCATTTGTGTTTCTCACTCAAATGGTCTGACACTGGCTCATAAACTTATTAGAGCTAGTTACTATTGGCCCGATATGGAGAAGGAAGCTACACGGTTTGATAAGTCTTGCAAACAATGTCAATTACATGGTAATCTGATTCATGCTCCAGCCAAGGAGCTTATTCCTTTCATCACTTTCTAGCCATTTCAATAGTGGGCTTTCGACTTAGTGGGTCAGATATATCCATCTTCCTCTAGAGGACATAAATACATCATTACTGCCATAGATTATTTTACTAAATGGGTTGAGGCAGTACCTCTCAGTGTAGTTGATGGCAAGTTTGTTGCCATGTTTATACTAAATTACATCATCTGTAGATATGGTGTACCCTCATCTATAATCACAAAGAATGGGGGATAATTCAAGAACAAAGATCTGACAAATATATGCACTAAGTTTAAGATTATTCAACACTGGTCGTCTATTTATTATCCTCAAGGTAATGGATAGGCTGAAGCTTCCAACAAGACAATTCTCAAGATCATGCACTGTATGGTACACAAATCTAGACGAGATTGGCATCTCCAGATTAATCTAGCTCTATGGGCCTATCGCACCAGTATAAGAACTCAAACAAGGGCCATGCCCTTTTCTTTAGTCTATGGAATAGATGCAGTACTTGCTATTGAGTTTGAGATTCCTACTTTACGAGTCTCTTTGAAAGGCCTCATCATTGATGATGATATTAGAATATCTCAGCTACAAGAGCTTGAACTGCTGGATGAACGTCAAAAGGTGGCATTCGATCATCTCAGAGCATATCAAAAGAGGATATCTAAGATCTATAACAAGAAGGTTAGACCAAGATACTTCCAAATGGGTGATCTCATCCTAAGAGAGAACCCTAAGAATTAGTAACATCGGGTTTAGAAAGGAAAATTTGAGCCAAAATGGCTTGGTCCTTACATCATTACTGTAGTATTTGGGTCTTGCACCTATCAACTCTCCACTATAGAGGGTGAAAAACTCAAAGAGCCCATCAACGCTCTTCACCTGAAGAAATTCTATAGTTGACATATCTTTTGCATGCTCTTGTACATATTTTATTCTGAGAAAATTCTAAAAATTGTAAAATGTCCTGAAAAAATGAACATCTTAGCGAAAACTTGGAAAACAGGCACTTTGATGTATCTATTATCCTGGTGAAAAATAGGTAAACAGGCACCTTGATAATACCAAAAAAATGAAAAAGTCAAAAAATACAAAAAAATAAAATACAAAGAAAAGTACAAAAAAATTTGAAAAAATGAAAAATAAAAAAAAAAAAGAGAAAAAAGAGAAAAAAATGTGCCATTGATAAAAACCTGGTAAACAGGCATCATGGTAGCAAAAATAGAATTTCTGCCAAGATGGTGAAAACCTGGTAAACATGCACCTCTTGTTCTGCAATGATTTATCTGTCGCAACATCTCTTGGCTTTCTCGCATTTGCTATTCTGATTTCCTGCTTCAGTCTGCTTTCCTGCTTCAGTTTGCTTCCCCACTTTAGTTTTCTTTCCTTCTTTAGTGTGCTCATGCTTCTGCTCACAGTCATCTTCGAGATTTTTCTCAAATTCACATGGATTGAAATTGGTCACACTTAGGGGCATGTTCCTAGTCTAGGGGGCATTGTCTTATCTTTTAGAGTCTTTCTCCTCTTGCATCGATCACCAGTGGATCTCACTGCGTCTGCCTGCCGATGCTTTGTAGCACTTTGTCTCTTCTTGAGACTCTCTTTTGCATCAGTCACCAGTTGATCTCACTACGTCTGCCTGCTAATTCCTAGATCTCATTATCAATCTTTACACTTGAGAATCTCTCTCACGACAGTCACCAGTGGTTCTCACTGAGTCTACCTACTGTCGTTATTACTGAGATTTCTCCCATCGACTCGCTATCTGCATGTTTGACTTCAATCAATTCATTACTTGGGGGCATGGTTCCCCACTTCGATCGTATCTTTGATTTTCACTCGAGTCAGTAATCTTGTCAAAGAACAACTCTCTACTAGTGCAAACTGGTGTTTCTCAACACCTTAATCAAACAGTGTTTTTCAACACTCTCTTTTGATACATCTGTGTTTTTTAACACACATTGGATATCTCGTGACGTAAACGTCTCTTGATAGCAATCAAACACATTGCACTCATAAGTACAATGGTGTTTTTCAACACCCAAAACATAGGCAGATTCATAAGCCTTGAAACATGCTGATATATGATTGACTCTTTCTTTGTATGATGTTTGTTCTTATGAATTTCACTAATATTTTCTTTGTCTACTGCTTGTTGTTGTGGTTTCGATGATCCGGCAACTTCAAATAAACAAGGTGTATGTGATAAGAGCTTCTACATTAAGGTGGAAAAGCCTCACATCCCTCGATCTTGTTTATTTGTACGCTAAGGGGAGGTTGGAACTATCTCCTTGACTGTTATTGCTCCGTTTGTTTACTTACGAACTCTTACTATGTTAAACTGGAAACAATGTTCAGGTCATCTTGGCTTTTGTGCCTTGGTGCTTATGTTTATTTCCTACATTTTATCCAATGAAAGTCATATTCATATTCTTATGGTCGCAGTGGCACCAGTAAGGATTGTATTGACGTCGATGATCCAAAAGCACTCAATGATGATAAATACGATGAGTCCAACAACCAAGTCCTAGGATTTCATTTATCTTAGGCTTGCACTTGCATTATAGGCTTGCATTAACAGTTTAAGCTTGCATCACGACAGTTTTGGTGCCCTCTTTATTGTCTTCTCATTCTTCAAAGGTCCTCATCTCTCATTATGGCTTTCTCTCAACTGCACAAGTGTCCAGTCCTCGCTCCCAATTTTTGTTCGTATTCTTTTGGTTAGTACCTGTTGTATATTGCAATATCCTGCATGAGATGAATAGTACCATTGCATTCATTGCATTACATTCATTTCAAAAAGTGCATTTCCATACATTCATTTGCATTTATATATCCATAAACATGTGCATCCATTGTAAACATAAATCAAATCATACATAATATTTATCCATCTAACATCTATCATTACACTGCATTCATTCATACATCAATAAAACATGTGCATAAAACATTTGCATATTCATCCATGTCATACATTTCTAATCCATACATCTAATCATATAAGAAACATCTCATAAGCAATATATAAACAAGTACAATGATGCCAAAATCGAGCTCATATATATATATATATATATATATATATATATATATATATATTGATCGATCAGATGTACAAAGGTGCTACTCGAGCACAATATGTCAAAATGGTGATACAATGTATATCAAGGTATCTAATCTAACCACCCGGTGGAGGTGTAGGGGGTGGTATACCCTACTGCTGAGGAGGAGGTCCCGGTGGAGCGGCTCGTGCACCAGCATACTCTAAAAAAGGCTAAATCTGATCTGCTACCTCAGGAACTACAATAGTATATGTAGCATAGTAATAAGATGCCTGAGCGGCCTCGTATCTAGTCTCTATTTGCAATCTGGCCAATGACTCTCGTAACTCTCAGATCTCTTGATCTCACTTAGATATCTGTGTCTCCTGAATAATCACCTGTGTATGGAATTCGTCACGCTCCCTCTATGACTGTCAGGCTCTCTCTCTGACCCTCTGAATCACCTCCTGCAACTGTGCTACCTATCTACCTACTGGTGGATCAATCGTAACAACATCAGCCATGATAGTATCATCTCCCTACTCAGTGGATCTATCCTGACTGCCACTGGGCCCAACACCTGCATCTGATCCCATCGGTCTAATAGGAATATCAATCTAAGATGTCCTCAGTCATACAACCCTCTCCTGTTGTTGTAAGGGTGGCGGCTATGGATGTTGTACCTATGGAAGGACCTACTGCTATGGTGGTGGCTGTACCACCTACTGTACATGAGGTATTAGACCAATTGGAGCTATAAATCTGGGGAATTGATGTGCTAACATATGATCTCTATATGCAGGTGTCATACTTTTATTCATCACAGGGGCCATATAATCCCACCTGGCCAGTGGTACTTGGGCATCTATCATACTATGGCCCATGTCAAGCTATCTTTGCCAACCCTTCTTTGTCTCATAGACGAATCAAGCGTATGTACAAAACTCCTGAGACACATCCTGTGGTCTCCCAAACTGGTGCAATATTTTCATGAGCAAGAAGCGCTCAATGATAGTGATGGTACACCCGATCAAAGGATGTGAATAGAACATATATGATAACTCATGATGAGAATCATCGTACACCTCAATGGCTATCCAAGGCCGCCATATGACTGTGGCCATGTCATCTATCCGTGACCTCCACTACTCTATCTTACGCAGTGTGGGCTGGGTCATTGGACCTACGTACCTACATATGTACAGCTCTAAAGGATTTTGTGTGTCATGGAATATCAACCTACATATGGGAAGGTGCTCCCAGGCCCAGATCTGAAGAACGACGACTCCTGCCACCCTGGTATGTGCACCTCGATACACAATCTCGTGCATCTCATGAAACATCTGAGCGAGCATACACTCACCCCATCCGAAAGTAACTGCAAGTGTGGCTAGCATCTTCTACAACATGCCTCCCCAACCACACTCCAACCCATGCTGACCGTGATCGGGAACCAAGTGGCAACTCAGGAAAAGTGCTAATATGACCGCCAATGGGTGATCTCTTCCATAGCTGTGAATCAACTCCTCCCACGAGATGGCCCAGCCCATCACCAGATCATCCTAAAAAACTACTCTCAAAGCCTGTGTACCTACTCTGGGCTGAGTGTCATACTCCACACAAACTCTATGGAAAGGCACTCTCAAAATCCTATATATGTCCTTGGGAGTAACTCTCATCTCCCCCTGTGGCAAGTGAAAGGTGCTCATCTCCAAATGGAAATGCTCAACCAGGGCACCTAGTAAGCTGTGATTTACCCAAATATTGGGTGCGTCACAAAGGTAAGTCAATCCTAGCCGATCAATGTGGGCACCATCAGCATCTGATAGCCTCTGAAGTATCTCACCCATGACAGGATGATGTGATAAAAAACTGATGACAAGGAAGTCAACCTGCAAAGCAAGCAACGAAATTAGATCAGTACCTCAACACAATGATTTTTCAAAGCAAAGACAGAAAATACAGCTATGGACCTATCCTACACACCATTTTAAGGTATTGCAACTGGCTGACTTTGAGACATAAAAAATGACAACTTTTTGATTTTGGCAAGTTTCCCATGCGAGGAAACTCTTTTTCCGCACGAGCTTTCTGACTCACGCGAGATGGGATGTCTCCCTGCACACTCTTCACGTGAGCGCAGGGAGGGGACCTACGTGAGGATCACTGACCCGCGCAAGGAATTAGATTCCTCACACAAAAGGAGACCTAGGCTGGTGGGAGGAAATTGTTTCCTCACACGAAATTGGACGCGACAAAGTTTAAAAAGGCCTAAAACGTGCTAAAATGCTATAAATTGATAAAAAGAATTATACAAGATAATGTTGTGATTAATTGCAAGTGCGTCATACTCTGATGGCCGGTTGTGTCGTCAGAAGCACTCAACTCAGTTTAGATGCATGGGAATGCTATCAATGTTAGCTGGAGCCCTCGCCAATGCTAAAGTCAAAAGTGAATAATGATTTGAAAATGACCCCTCTAGGCCTTATATAGCCTTTGACATAATTTTTCAAAGTGCTCCGTTTTTGGTTAAAATTGCACCCTTGGCTAAATGGACTGTTCTGAATCCAGTGATTGAAATCAAAATCTGACACTCCTAAGCAGCTCAGAATCGTGTTTTAAAATTTTGGGACTGACGCGATCGGATGCTTGTGCAGTCAATTTTCTGATGTTGCTTTCTTGTCAAGATTATCTCTCGTCATCAGTTTCTCAAATTCTGCAATCTTTTCATCAAAGTCAACTCTAGTAAATTCTGGTCAACTATGGTCAAACCTAGTCAGTAGGACTCCTTGATCACTCCAAATCGATTCTGTCTTCTCTTGATCTATCTCTGGATCTCTCTGGATCTTCGATCTTATTTCTATCTTTGATTTATCAATCTCATCTTTATGATGTGTCATCTTTCAATTTCGCTCCCGAGGGGGCAGGATGATTGCATCATTGAATCTTTTTACATTATTCTTGAATCAGTCTGATCTGAATCAAAAGTCCCCATTGCTAGGGGCATCTCATCACTTGGGGCATATTCAATTTTTCATACCTTATGGTCAAAATTGGATATTCCATGCTCTTGAATCTCTAGGGGCATCTTGATGTCTTGCATCTTGTCATCTTATCATCTATCTTTCTAGGTATCTGAGCAATCTAACTCAGATCCTCAAGGATCAAGCTTCGTTCTGAAGATGATTCTTGAAATCTCATCATGTATTGGGGCAATCTAACCCTAATTCCTAAAAGTTATGCTTCGTTCTGAAGATGGCTCTCAAAATCTCTTTAGACCGTTATCTAGGCAACCTAACCTAGATCTCATAAGGCTAACCTTCGTATTGGGGCAATCTAACCCTGATTTTGGAGATAGTCCTAGATCTTCATCAGCTATCAGCAGACATTGGGGAAATCTAACCTTGATTCTGATTTCTTGGCAACCTAACCTAGACTTTCAAAATCTTCATCTTCACATCAGATTATTCTTTGAATCAATGCGCTGCTTGCACATCAATTCAAAGAGGGGAAAAATGTAACATCCCAAAATTGCCACCTAATAATCCTAATCAATTTTAGAGCGTTCCTTCAATTTTCTCATCATCAAAGTCCTATTGTACTAGGCAAATTCTCCTCCTAATTGACTTTAATTGACTGAGTCTCAAATGCAGAAAACCTAAATTTGCATAAATCTGACATTATATTTAATTCCTAAATTATCAAGGTTTATTAGCTAAAAATCTGTATGATTAATTAATTTGAATCTAAAGTCCTAAGTGCTTTTAAATTAAATTAATTCCCCCCCTTTAGCTAATATACATCAAAATGAATTGAATAGTTATTTAATTCATTGAATGGATTATCCTCAAAAAGAATTCCATAATTCTATATGAAAGGTCACTCATGTGGCAATAATTCACTCTTTTAATTAAATAATTCTTGCATTTTTGTCTCAAATGAAAGTGAAGAGGCAACCATTTCTTTTTAGGAAACTCTTCACCCTCTTTCCATGGTTTTCTATATATTGGACCTCATTTTCTTCATTTGGGAGGATGATTTGGAGAGCATCAAATTTATAGTGAAATTTGTATTGATTCTTATGCTTTTGAGATTTATTGCATAATTAGATTAATTTCATTTGGATTAATAATATGTTGATTCTTAATGCAATTCATTTACATATCTAGCATCTCAATTTCATCATCTTTCAAGCTTTCTAGATTAATAGCATTTCAATTCTAGATTAAGAGCATTTCAATTCTAGATTAATTGCATTTCAATTCTAGATTGAAAGCAATTCAATTCTAGATTAATTGCATTTCAATGTCATAGATTAATGGTAATTTGTTTATCCCTCATGCTTTACAAATCCTCCATGTTAGCAATGCTCAAGGTTGTTGGCTCTCATTCTGAGAGTAAACTCAACATCCCCAACTATTTAGGAGGCAACAAGTCACTTCAATTGAATTTGTAAGATGAACAATTCATGTTTGTTTTTGTGAATTGAATGATTGTGTAAGGACTATGTTGAGTTTGTGCCTGATTTAGAGGTCACATTCAAGCACAGATACCAACTCTAGCCACCTTGATGCATGTTTATGTAGCATTTAAAGATCTTCTCGATATAATGCTCGTGGAAAGTTGAACTTCAACGAATAGAGATGTCGGTTCTGCATATGATCTATGCCCTTCTATTTAATGGAAAAACAAAATTTATCTATTAATTCTGCGGCATGTATGAGGTGAACATATATACAATGTTCCATCAAACACCTCACTTTCAATCCACTACATATCTGTGATTTTGATGCCTTTATTGGGTACCACTGACATCCATTATGCTCGGTCATTTTGTCAAACAACCCACTGTCAAATATTTAAGTCAGAGAGAACTGTCACAATGGAAAAGCTACACCTTTATGCAATGACGGCACCACTGGCATGATATGACACTGTCTATGTGAGCAATTGTTGACAAACTATTAATACAACTGCATTGATATTTTGTCAAATAGTTCATAGCCGCCCTTGTTTTTCTCTCTCATAACTTGGTTAATTTTATTCCCAATCTCAGTGTCCAATATATATGGTTCCATCAGGATTTTATTGAACAATTCTAGGCATGTTTCCATGTTTGAATACAAAATAACCATCGTGAATCTCTACGTGTCTATGGATGAGCTCATTCCTCCATGTCTCTTTTGTTTTGTTGGGCTCTGACATTATGTGCCCTTGCCACTTCACGGGATCCCTGTCGGCACTTTGAGTTTTTTCTTTCATTGGTACTTTTCATGTTGTTTTCCGAGTATCATTGACAGTCTGCTATACTAGCATATAGTTTCCAATGGAAACAAGATCCAATTGTGGTGCAACTTGGAGACACCTAGAATATTGACTTCTTCACTATGGAATGTGCTTCAATATCAAGCCCTTAACTCCTTTCAATTTTTCATATAATGATGAAGGCATTCTGTCTTTCAATATCTTTTGAGAGAGATTGATCATTGTGCATCAAAATCACACCAGATTCCAAATGAAAGAGAGATCTCTTTGAACATTCCTAAGATGCGAGGAGCACCGAACAAATACTTTTGAACTTGCATTTTGTAATCCTAAATCTTGAACTTTGCAAACTGTATTTCAAACTTTGAACTTTGAACCTTGAGGTTCTAAGTTCAATTTCAACACATCCTTGAATGCTGCCCCTTCATAAACGACACTTTACCAAAGCATCATTAGTAATAAAAATTAGTAAGATATCGAAACAATTTAGGAACTTTTCTCACAGGGCTGATTTTTAAAAGTTCAAAACTTGGGGTGTTGAAAGCAAGCCAACAACTGGCTCTGACTAGGGATGTGCGCCATAAGGGACATGAAGAATCCATAAATCTATGGTATATTACCATTTCCTTATCCATTGGGAAACAAATTCATAGGGCAGGAAACAATGAGGAGCTTCTTGCAGAGAGGCAAAACGCAAGGGAAAACCCAAAAACACCTAAACTACCAGCAACTAAAACAAACCAACTACACTAAACACCACCAAAAAATTAGAGAGCAGAAAGCTATTTACAAGTATATATAGGTGAGAATAACTCACCATAGGAACCAAAGAAGAGTACTTACACAAAGCCATTCACTAGCTGTGAGAAGAAAGATCCTTTCCAAAATAATGGGCAACTCCTGAATGAGGTAGCTTGGCATATTCCACATATGGTGACCTCCTTATTGCTGTAAGCTGAGCGGAGTGTGTGGAAGAGCCTTCTAGAACAATGCTCAGTTCCAAGTAACCATATCTCATCATAGACCTCCAACATTTGTTGAGTCTCCAGCATGAAATTTTCAAAACCATCTTCAATTGGTGGTTGAAAAAAATTTGGCTCAAAGATCTTCACAAAGAAACCCATATCATCCATATGACTGGCATCCATAAACACCCAGATTTTGGAAATATTTTCATCATTTACAACATGCTCAGTATGAGAAAATGCTTCATCCAACATAGGATCAACATGAAATGGATAGGCTTCATCATATTTCTTTACGACTACCTCATAAAACACCTTATCCAAGCCAAATGTATCAATCAGATCAAGATTTAAATTTTTACCTTTGGAATCTTCAAATTTGATTACTGATAGGAATTCTTCAACAATCTCTTTCTCATTTGAAGAATCAACACCCGAGCGTGATGCAGATGATTGAGGTTGTGGCCTCTCAACATCCTCATCATAAAGTGGTTCATACAACCTATATTTTATTGCTGCTATCAAATACAAAGGATTCTCATTTTCAAATTGCATGAAAGGAACATCCAACCTTGCTGATGCTTGGTCTTCATGAGTCTGCACCATCAATGGTTGAGGAAAAATAAATAAAAAGATCTTTTTTAATCTGACCAATGCAAGTAAAAGTATTCTCTTGGAAATCTAACAATGCTTGAGGCTGCCACGCTTCTAAAGAGCCAACATTATCTTTTCTGCATTTCTTTTAGAGTCTCCCTCTCCAAGTGAGTTTGAAAAATTAAAGGACACTTTTCTTGAGCATGATTATGCTATGTCATCTTTATAGGCTTTATTATAAAAACATGGAGTGGCGTCATCTTGAAAAGTGAAAGATTCTAGGATAGGACCATCAATTTCAGGCATGAAATTAAAAACTTCATATTCAGGTTGCGTATGAATCTAAAATTTTACAATCTCTATATTCATAGCATCAGGGTTATCCTTTATATTTTCAAAACTAAAACCATAAAATTCAGGCAGAAAAGTGGAATCATGCATAATATTTCCTTCTAGATTCACAGGGTTTTCTATACCTTGTTCATTTGGACTCACCCACGCATTCTTTTTGTGAGGCTTTGAGATTTCTTGCTGAACTTCTTTCTCACCCATAACAAGGTAGTTGTATGAGAGGGATGAAGCCTAAATAACTAGACTTCAATGTCATCCACCTCTAGCTCTTTCTCAAGCCACTGCACTATTTTCTTATATTATTCTAGGTTTTTCAGTTTGTGGAAACTGTGAAACAAGCTCCTCCATAGCAGGGTAGAAGTATGGACATCTTCAAGGCTGAGATTTGTTTTTATAGCATGTGAAATAATCTCTTTGAAGTGCTCCAAGAAATCTTGTAGAACTTTGTCATTGATATACATGATCTCCAAGATGGTAGGGTCAGGTATTTTCTTAGCGACCTTTCTTTCAGGCATGGTCATTTTCACAGTCGCCAATCCCTTACACATAGAGATAAATTGAAAACTGAGGAACCAAAAGTCAGGCACTAAATCTTTGTTTCTGAGTCCCCACTAGAGTCGCCAAAAATCTGTTGGTGAACAAATTTTTCCTTCAGAAAGAAATGTAAATAATGACTCAATACACCCAGAAGAAGGCACAAATTCCACCAACAGTTGGATGAGTTACGATTGGTTGATATCCCTCCTCTGAATTAAGAGGTACAACTCCATCATGAAAAGATATTCAATGAATTAGATAACAAAGTGTATCTTTAACCTGAAGATACAAAAGGCTTCTCAACATTCATCCATAAACATGAAATGATTGTTTTTATAGGACTTGATAACTTAAAAAAGATGGAAAGAAGGTAGGAAGCCACAAGACTTTCCTATTTAACCTTTTAGGATCAAAGAGGAAAATGAGAGGGAATAACATTCTATTCTGTAAACCATAAATGACAATGCAAGTCTGCATCTAAAATATGAAAGGAATTACGACATGATTCATTCCAATCCAAGAATTACATCCTCAGACCACAAGATCTGATAAACACAACCTATTTTTATTATAAAATCATAATAGAAAACCACAAGATTGAACTATCCCTGCAAATACAATTGAAATACAAAATATTAAGCTAATTCCCCTATCCCCTGTTACAATAAGAAAATGTATTTTTTACTTTCTCTAGCAGCCTCAAGACTTGTGGGAAAAAGAAAAAGAAAAAAACCCTCTTTTTGTCTTTCTGTTACATATTTAAACTTGGCCATCTTCATAGCATTTTGGTTGCATAACTAATTCTTTTAGAGAGTCTCTTTTTCATAAATAGTCTCCTCTAAAATTTGAGTTTGTGGTTCGCAACCAATTCTTGAAAATGATTATAATTAATCATTCCACTGTATCTTTTATTTTCAAGTCGATAACCTTCTTCCCTTTAGTCTATGAACTAGACACCAACAACATTATGTTGCATAGCTTATACACTCCCTCTACGGATAGGTACCGCCACTGAGATTGATCATTAAGTTGAATGTCAAAGCCACTGGCACCATATGCCTCTATTTTGGAAACTCAGTGTTCAATACTGGGAATTTTAATTGGATGTTGCAGCCTATTAAATACTACTAGCATGGTGTCATTTTGTTTAAACAGCTTGTAGCTCTGTTATAAAACATTTTGCAAGTATATGTGATGTTTGGTTACATTATGCATGCTTCCTTTGACCATGTTTCATTTCCCCATTATTGGCCTTGACATTGTACTTGAAATTATGCCATATTACCTTCCGTAAAAGGGCCCGATAAGATTGCATGTAAGATATATGACATTTTTCCACCATTTGGCAAGGTGAACTGGATTGAAACTCTCAGTCTGACCTTTTGGGCATAGGTTTTGGTTACTATTGTGTATTTTGGAGGAGCTTTCTTCTACTTATCATTTGGTGGCAAAAATGCCAACTCTAGCCATCTTGATGCATGTTGATGTAGCATTTAAATCTCTTCTTGATATAATGTTCATGGAAAGTTGAACTTCAACCAATGGAGATGTCGGCTCTGCATATGATCTATGCCCTTCTATTTAATGGACAAACAAAATTTATATATTAATTCTATGGCATGTATGAGGTGAACATATATATAACGTTCCATCAAACACCTCACATTCAATCCACTACATATGTGCGATTTTGATGCCTTTATTGGGTACCACTGACATCCATTATGCTCGGTAATTTTGTCAAACAACCCACTTTCAAATATTTAAGTCAAAGAGAACTGTCACAATAGAAAAGCTACATCTTTATGCAATGATGGCACTATTGGCATGATATGACACTGTCTATGTGAGCAATTGTCGACAAACTATTAATACAACTGCATTGATATTCTGTCAAACAGTTCATAGCTTCCCTTGTTGTTCTCTCTCATAACTTGGTTAATTTTATTCCCAATCTCGGTGTCCAATATATATGGTGCCATCAGGCTTCTATTGAAAAATTCTAGGCATGTTTCCATGTTTGAATACACAATCACCATCGTGAATCAGTACGTGTTTGTGAATGAGGTCATTCCTCCATGCCTCTTTTGTTTTGTCAAGCTCGGACATTATGTGCCCTTGGCACTTCACGGGATCCCTGTCGGCACTTTGAGTATCTTCTTTCATTGGTGCTTTCCATGTTGTTTTTTGAGTATCATCGACAGTTTTTTATACTAGCATATAGTTCCCAATGGCAAAAAGATCCAATTGTGTTGCAACTTGGAGACACTTAGAATATTGACTTCTTCACTGTGGAATGTGCTTCAATACCGAGCCCTCAACTCTTTTCAATTTTTCATATAATGATGAAGGAATTCTGTCATACGATATCTTCTGAGAGAGATTGATCATTGTGCATCAAAATAAAACTAGATTCCAAATGAAAGAGAGATCTCTTTCAATATTCCTAAGATGCAAGGAGCACCCAACAAATACTTTTGAACTTGCATTTTGTAATCCTGAATCTTGAACTTTGCAAACTGCATTTCAAACTTTTAACTTTGAACCTTGAGGTTCTAAGTTCAATTTCAACACATCCTTGAATTCTACCCTTTCATAAATTACACTTTACCAAAGCATCGTTAGTAAAAAAAATTAGTAAGATATCGAGACAATTTAGGAACTTTTCTCATGGGACTGATTTTTAAAAGTTCAAAACTTGTGGTGTTGAAAGCAAGCCAACAATTTATATCCCCACTATTCTTAAAAAGATTGGGAAAAATCTCATATTAGTCCTTTGAATATTCTTTCTTCAAAGCCATTGCCTTCCTAATGACGATGCTCCTTCTTATGTCCATGTCCATCAGTAATTTGACACATTTATAAGTACTAGTCAAAATAATGTCAACATTGTATTCTTCTTTCGATGTTTGTTGAAAGAATTTCAATTCTCCTTTCTTTCCCTTCCATCTATTAACTATTTGATCCCATTTGTCCTTATCTATATTGTATTCATTTAATATGCTGAAAATTTTCTTCCCTTGTGAATAAATGGCACTAGGAACTAATTCCCGAGTGCAATGCCTGAGGATGGAATGTATCTTATCAACATACTTCTGTTTTACCCATGCCTCTGCTTCTTTAAATGTTGAAGACTCTTCAATCCATTTCTTCCTCGATTCTTCTAGTTTGGTTCTTTCAAAAATTAATCTTGCTTTTTCTTGCTCCAATTCTTCTTGTGTGGTGGGACTTGATGGCAGGGGAGAAGGAGGGTAAGTGATGATTGGGCTTGATGATGATGGCTGGTGAGGATCTTGTGTAATAATCCTTTGAGGAACAAACTAAAAAAATTTCTTACCTTCAAGGATGGAAATCTTCTTATCCTTCTCAAGATATTTTTTCACCTCATTGTTCTAAGCCTTCATGACTACCTCATACTTATCCATCAGGATTTTGAGTGCATCTTCTTGTTTCTCAGCTACCTTTAAGCTCAATTTTTCTATTTCCAGAGTAAGGCTAGATGCTTCTACCCCAAAGGTGTCTGCTACTCTTTTTACCACAAGGCTACTTGCATGATTAGCCTGATCACCTCCATTAGTTCTCTTTTTTTCTTTCCTTTTTAGAGACCATATCACCAGTGCTGCATGGTCTTCACTAAATTTAGTACAAGTATAGATTCCACTAGTGTGCATTGTTTTAGTCTTTTTTCTGATAGCATCAAAG
Organism: Thuja plicata; assembly: GCA_018584345.1. Lineage (NCBI taxonomy): Eukaryota > Viridiplantae > Streptophyta > Pinopsida > Cupressales > Cupressaceae > Thuja > Thuja plicata. The sequence continues at coordinate 865,920 of MU223406.1, read as the reverse complement.
ACAATGGCATCAACAATATCCCATTGTGGCAGTATGAGGACTCCTTTCTTAACTAATTCCCTACCTTCTTCAGGGGTGATTTTATCAAACTTATCCATCATCTCCTATTTCGCTTCCTTCTCAATGTCATCCTTGTCTCTGTCAGGTTGATCATCTTGTAGCTTCTGACATTTTTCTTTGAATTCATGAACGTGAATTCTCCAAAGGAATTGGTTGAAATCCCTTGCTTTAATAAATTGGTCATCAGACAAAAATTCATCACTAGCCTATTTTGTGATAGGGTCCATCTCTTTTCCTAAAAAATTAGCTACTGTTAGATCCAGTGCTGCATGCTTGTGTGCCTTTGGCACTCCTTCTTGTAACTCCTGGGCTGTGGAAAAAATGTGTGATGTATTTCCAATCTTTACTAATTTCTATGCAATAGCCTGAGTATCCAAATGTATGGGAGATTGGGATGGGGAATAGATATCACTTTGTGGATGTTCTTTTCCCTCCACCCTTTTCCTCTTTGGAAATTAAAATGCTTGGGAACTAGTATCTCCTACCCTTTTCCCTTTCTAAGAAGAATTGTTTTAAACCCTAGGCAAGATTGTGCTATATCCTCTCCTCTGGTATACTACATATTTTCTAGGTGGAACACCCTTTCCCTACGTAAAACTGCTCAAGATAGCTTTAGCCTTATCTGGCTCTATTTCCATCACTTTCTTCTTCTTCTTTTGGTCTAGCGCTTTCATAATATTTTTAAACATAGTCATCAAAGATTCCACCTTCTTAGCCTAGGGCATAAATGCTTTCAGGGGATGATATGTTTTGTCAAAATGATGGACAAAATCCAAAGATTTCTTATAGGCTAGGAATTTTTCCTTCTTGATCTCCTACTCCATTAGATCAAATTAATTTATGATTATATCTTCAGGGAAATTAAATTTATGATCTAGAGCTAGACATTTATTTCTCTTTCTAAACATGTCAACGATGAATCCATCATTGTCTGCATACCTTACTAGTGATGTTTCCAAATAATATGGCTTCAAGTACTTGGCAAATTGGGTCCATCCCCCTTTGGTAATGATAAAATGATGTACTTTAGTGATAGTAGGGAAAATTGTGCCTTTCATCTTTCCAATCAAAGCCTCCTCTTGCAACCCACCCAATCGTCTGAGAATTTCTACTAGGCCTATGTTGAGTCGCAACCTATAAGGGAGGAAATTTGGCGTCCCACTGAAGCCATAAACCCTAATCACTATAGAAACGGGGTGTAGAATGAAATCACCCCAATTGTGAACAATCTGCAATTCTTTTGCATATTCCGTTGGCCTCAAAATCCTCAATACATCTGTGTGAATCCTAGGGTTATCTGTACATAAAAATGCAATGAGCCTAGAGGAAAAACATCTATCAAAATTAATAAAACTGGCCTCTTTCCCATCCCAAGAAAAATTTGTACTCCACAACTGGACTAGCAATTCTCCATCATCTTGAAATTTAGTAAGATTCATTTCCTCTTCAAAATAGTTGACATTATTAAATAAGATAATGTGCATCATTATAGAATACCATCCCATTGGCTTGGTTATCTTAGACTCTTTTATACTGACTAAACCTTGATGCATTAAATCAGCAATATAAGTGGCAATGTAATACACAATAGACAAATGTGGATGTAGAATTTGAACCATCATAAGCATCATTTGACTGAAAATTGTTGCCTCTTCATATTCTCCCAGGATATGACATAGGGAACTGCACATCCCTCTAGCCTTGCCAATAAAATAGTCTAATTTGAATGGATCTGGAGTGTTAGCACCTACTACTATTAAACCACCCATCTTGTTGAAATAATCCTACAAAGGCTGAGTTCTAAAGTATTCCCGTTGAGCTTTGTATACTTCCCTAAACTGCTCAAAATCAATGTCGTCCATTTCGACAGAAAGGTCAATTAAATTAAAAAAATTTCTAATCTCATCTGCTGTGACATTAAGAAAAATGTTGCCATCTATGTATCTCAAAACCCTGGACACTTTATCATAGGTTTTGGCAATTTTAATTAACAAATCAGTGTCCATAAATACTCTAGGAACAATCAATTTTGTAATATCCAGATCCCATATGTTTGAGTCATTGATGGGAGCATTTCTTTGACTGAAGGCAATTTTGAACAAGCTGAGACCATTGATATTAACCTTGGCATCCATAGCCCATCTACCCATATCATATAGACCCTCCCTGACTCTAAAATGAGGATTCACATGCACTATATGTTTGATTTTTTTTGATTCATTGGTAGACCCGTTCAATTGTTGAAAAAGATCATCGCGGTGATTTTTGTCTTGGTAGTTAATTTTACCACTGAATTCAACACTAGGGGCCATTTTTGATTTTGGGGTTTCTTATATTGACAGTATCAAAATTTAAAAACACTTTGTTTTTCCTTTTGAATTTGGAAACCTACTGCAAGTATGAATTTTAATGCTTTAACACTATGATAACAGTGTACTTACCCATTCTGCAATTTGTAGCACAAAATGAAATATCAATGTAGCTTCATCTTCTCTTCAATCTCTTCGATGGTTATGACAAATTTTAACTCAAGAAATGACATATAGGATTAATCAAATCAATCCCTTGCATTGAATTTTAATTGAAGTATCCACCAGTTCTGCAATCAATTCATTTGGCTTGAAACATTCATGGCTTAACGGTTCACTGAGACTATCTTTAAAAATTTAAACCTGAACTGTAGATCTTAGCAACATCTTATCCATCATGTGGCTCTCATATTTTTATGTAATTAACTATTCATCAAGGACACGTGTTGGCTCGGCTTGATTACTTAAACATTAGATTTCGCACATCTTCACCTTAAGCCTTTAAGCAAACCGTCAGATCTTCCTTAACTTAATTGCAAGTTACTTTACCCAGTACTTTGCTGACTGTGGGTATAACTTAGAAAGGGAGGACATGTTTCATTCAAACTTAATCCCTTATGCATTAGATCTTTACCATCTTTTCCTCAAGGCATTAAAGCAGTCGTCTGATACTTTTGAAATTGTCAGCAGTTTTACCTTAACCTTACGCTGCATTAGGCCCAACATTGCCATGTGTCATCATAAATTGATAACATAGAAATTAGATTTCAATCACTTTATCATTAAGGCTTTAAGTCAACTAGTAGATCAACTTAGAATTGTCTTCTCTTTAAAATCTTGTCCTTATGACCTCTAGCCAGACCCACAAGGACACGTGTCGTTACCACTTAATGACTTAGATGATAGATCAGGCACATCTTGATCTTAAGTCATTAAGTCTACTGTCGGATCAAATATAATCTAAATGTAGTTTATTTTACAACTATTCATACATCTTGGACCCTCCAAGACATGTGGTGTCATGAATTACTACCTTACATGTTCGATCTTGTGCATCTTTGCCTTAAGCTTTTAAGTCAACCATTGGATCTTTCTCAAACTGACTACACTTTAATCTACGTCTACCTTCATGCTAGTGGAATACATGTCATCTCCTTAGAGACACGCGTCAGCACTGCTTAATGACTTAATTGATAGATCTCATGCATCTTTTCCTTAAGGCATTAAGTGAACCGTCAGATCAGTCTAAACTTTAATCTCCATCGAACCTTATGCGACAGGGCCCACTAGGACACACATCAAGATGACTTAAAGCCTTAGACATTAGATCTTGAGCATCTTGAGATTAAGTGATTAAGTGAACCATTTGATCTATCTGCACTTTAACTACCATCAAACTCCCTGCGACAGTGCCCACATCACCACTGGGACACGCGTCATTTAGAATTAATGACTTATATGATAGATTTCAATTATCTTGAGATTAAGCCATTTAGTGAGTCATCTGATCAAACAGGAGTTGCACACTGTTCTACCTCCACTTATGCTAGACCCACCATGGGCATGTATCATCACCACTTAATGCCTTATACTGTAGATTCTATGCAGCTCGGGGCTAAGCAATTAAGTCATCTTTTAGATTAAGACATACTTGCTCGACACATAACATTAAATAAAATAGTCACAGATTTTAGAATTAGGGATTAATAAAGTCGTTAGGATTCACGAAAACTTGAAAATGGCCCTATTTATAAAGAACACATGGGTTACTGATCACTTAAGTTGCCTAATAACGTAACTCAAAATTAGAAAAAGCCAATGACAACAAGGTTTTGTTTGCAGTTTTGAATAGGTTATGACCCTAGACTTAGGGTTTTATCAATTTTCATCACTTTCACCATGAAGATAAGAATTTCCATAGAATGTAAGTAGTGCATTGGAAAAGACTTGACAATTTTAGGTAAAAATGACCACTGGGAAATAAAATTTTAGGGTAAGACCTCAAAACATGAAATACTATCAACAGTGGCTCTCTCCGATGATGCTTAAACACAAGTTTATAGCAAAAATACAGATCTCTGGGAAAGAAGACCAAAACTGCACTAACCTAAAATAGAAAGAAAACACACAATAAGGAAAGAAGCACATGAACAGATAGAAACAAACCTATACATATGATACAACTACTATGCATGGAAAATATTTAACTAAAGAAAATTTTCAGGAATTGTCCATGCACTGGTGACTCCTGTTCTTTATCATCCATATTTCTGAGGAAATATGAATCCTTTCCAAAAATATGAGAGATAACAAAAGGCCCCAACCATAGTGATTCAATTTTTTATGCTTTCCTTTGTCTTCATCCCAAGCATTCAACTTCAATACAAAATCACCAAGCTATAACTTTCTTTCATGTGCCCTTCCGTCAAAGAGGTATTTCATCCATTGCTGCAATTTGACATTTTCCCTTTGACTATTCCTCCTCACCTCATCCAATTCTACTAATATGATCATTCTTTTTGTCATAGGTTTAGAAACATCAATCTCCTCATCTGAATGAATTTGTAAATTAGGAGTAAATAGTTGAAAGGCATTCTTGACTGAACACCATACACCATTTCAAAAGGAGATTTCCCTGTAGCCTTCTTGAGAGTAATTCTATCAGCCCATAGGGCAAGTTTTAGCTTTGTATGTTAGGCTCTCTTGTTATTGTCTAGGGTCTTTTTAAGAATTTGCAGAATACTTTTGTTACTTGATTTTGTTTGTCCATTAGCCTAAGGATGGTAAGAGGATGAAAACGAAATGACAATTCACATGTTAGAACAAAAATAAAAAAATTCTTTAGATCTAAAGCACATGGCGTTGTCCATTACTAATTTGAGTGGAACACCAAACCTAGTGATCACATTGTTCATCAAAAACTCAATGACCACTGCACTTATAGCTTTCTTAGTTGGAACTGCCTCAACCCATTTGGTAAAATAATTAGTTGCTAATAAAATCCAACCGTCCCCCCCACTTGAGTTTTTCAAAAAATTCCCCAATAAAATCCATTCCCCACATGGTGAAAGGGGCTCTTGCATCTATGGGGTTTAGTATTAAAGCTCCTGAGAATTTCATCTTGTTCAAAAACCTCTGGCAAGGTTCACATTTTCTGATAAATGCATGGGTATCTTGAAACAAACAAGGATAATAATAGCCTTCTCTAAAAATCTTGTGAGAAGTTGATCTAGTAAAGTAATGACCTCCACACAGCCCAGCATGCATTTGTTTTAGGACCTCTTCAGATTGTCTTTTATCAAGGATGAACAACAATATGCCATCCCTATTTTTCCAATACAAATCACTATATAATTGGACACACTTCTGAGCCTCTAACCTTATACTTCTCTTTTGGTTATCATTTAAATTTCTTGGGCAGGTAGAATTTTTAAGGAAATATACAATGTCAGCATACCAATGCTGCATTTCAATGCTTGTAAAAACCTTTTCATCAGTATCAAAACCATTTACATGAACTAAGGCCAGATTATCTTCTGTCATCAACTTTTCAAGTCCCAGTCCTCTCACCAACTATGTGATATGAATTTCCAAGTCAAATTCCTAAACTTTATTTATCCATTTACATCTTTTTCTTGTTACCTCATTTTGTAAAAAAATATCTTTTACAGCAGCATGAGGAACATATGCATTTACTTTTGCATATACAAGATAAGGACTGAAAGCCTTAAATTTTTACCAAGGCATAAGCCTATTTTTCCATCAAATGATAGTTCATCTCAGTTGATTGTAAGGACTTTCTAAAACATACTATGGGATGTTCAAATCCATCATCATCCTTTTGAAGTAGGACTGCAGCATTAGTATGGAAATAAGAAAATGTAAACAAAGAGAAAGGTTTCGTATAGTTAGGGGATACTGAGAGAGGGACTTCCTAGATATATTTTTTTATTTTTTCAAAAGTCAGTTGTGCCTCTTGATCCCATTAAAATTTCACATCTTTTTCAGCAATTTGACTATGGGTTTGACTAGTTCTGCAAAGTTTGCAATGAATCTCTTGACAAAATTTATCTATCCAAAAAATGATTCTATGCCTTTCAAGTTTTTAAGAGCAAGTACCTTTTGAATATCCTCAACTCTTTGTGGATCTATCCTTACTCCTTCCTTTGACACTATGTGACCGATAAGTTTCCCTTCAGTGACAACAAAGTGGCATTTCTTTGGATTTAATGATACCCCATACTCCAATGCTTTGAGTATAACCTTCTCCAAATGGTTATAGTGGTCTTCTACCTTCTTTGAAAAGGCTGTCAAGTCATCCTGGTAAATCACCATAAGGACATCTATAAGATCCTTAAAAGCTACATCCAAATCCCTCTAAAAAGTTGCACCAACATTTTTAAACCAAATGGCATGCAAGAATACACATAAGTGCCCCAAGGAGTGGTAAATATTGTTTTGAATTGTTCAGATTCTTTGACTAGCACCTGATTATACCCTGAGAACCCATCTATCATAGACAATAGGTCACATCCAGTAATATTCTGCACCATAGCCTCCATATTAGGTAACCCATAATTGTCTTTCAGTGAAGCTACATTCAGGTTCCTGAAGTCAACACACAGTCTTATATCTCCATTCTTCTTTCTCACAGGGACCAAATTGGAAACCCATGATGAATGCCTGATAGGCTGGATTATACCTACATCTCTTAATTTCATCAGTTCCATCTCAATGTTAGTGGACAGTAGTGGGTTGATAGGTCTTTGTTTCAGCCTAAATGGTTTCACATCTACTTTGAGTGGGATGTCATGTTGAAACAAGTCTTTTCTATAGGATTTCAAGTCTTCATAAGACCATGCAAAAACATGTTTGTACTTTTTTAGTAACCTTATCAGATTCAACCTCACATTTCTATCCAACTTTTTACCAATATAAAAAAATTAAGGAGATGTCTCAGATCCTAGATTTATCTTTTCTAAATCTCCTACCTTTACATTGGACTTCTGGGACATATAGTTGTCATTTATACTAAACATTCCCTCCAATTCAACTAATCCTTTGGGAATGTGATTAGTAGGTAGCTGGATAACTTCTTGGTTAGAAACATATTCCTACCCATCTACAACTGCTACTAGGGATTCACAGTCAAATTTTTGACAGTCATATTGATCTACACACTAGAGAAACCTAAGGATATCATCATCATCCTCAAATACTTGTCAGTTATGAATATTATCAGGGACTGTAGGTCTATTTTTTTACTTCTACCACAGGCATGCCATTAAGGGTAACTTCATTTTTTTTTAGGGCAACATTAGCAAGAAAATTTTCCATTATGTTATTTGATCTCTTTATCCAAAGAATATTGATGGTATCAAAGAATTCTATCCTATCCCAAAATGCATACTTGTATAAATTCAGTCTATCATCTTTGGCAGCATACTGTTCCCTTATTTGAGATATGATTAATTGAGAATCTCCATGAACTTTAAAACATTTAATACCATGTTTAATGGAAATATCCATTCCCAAAATTAAGGCTTCATACTCAGCTATGTTATTTGTACAGTGAAAGGTCAACAAGAAAGAATACTTAAAAGTAATACCTGATGGGGAAATGAACAAAACTCTAGCTCCTGATCCTTCCTTGGAACATCCTCCATCAAAGTAAATTTGCCACAGTCCATCTTGTTGCAGTAGCAACTCACCAACAATTGGGTTACTATTTTTTAATTGTGGCTTGATCTATTTCACAATAAAATTTTCCATGTCATTATCTACAAAAAAATTCAATTGGTCAGGCATAACCATCTCCACCATGATAGGTTAACGAGGCTCTCTATAAAACTTGACCTCTTTACCATTTATAGTAATTGTAGCATAAGATAAATCTAACTGCATTTTTCCACCCACTGCTTCTTCCCATTGTCTTGACAAAAGTATACCATAATAGGGTTTGGTATCTACAACAACTATGTCCATTATGTAGGTAGCTTCAGGGAAAGTAGCAATTTTAACTTCAATATCTTTCAGTGTTCCTATCACAAGAACTTCCCTATTGTCCATAGTATAACAAATTCCAGCAGTGGTGGTGACCTGAAGGCCCAATTCCTTAATGACATGATAAGACATTAGATTTGTTGCAGCACCAGAATCTATCATAAAAAATTTTACTAAGAAATTATTAACCATCAAGGTGACATAAAATGGGTCAACAGATAATGGTTCTTGGCTAATTATATTGCCAATGGAGATATTGGAAAATTCTTTGCTTTTTTAATTTTCCTTTCACTTGTTATTCTTTTTCCTTGATAGAGGGAATCTCCTTATCACCATTATTTAAAGTCAAGGATTTTTCCTCTTTTTCTAACATGGAGACATCATCAATTCCTCTCAAAAGTGCTAATGCAACCTCTTTATGCTCTTTTATTTTCAGCCTCTCCATCAGTGGGAATGAAACTTTCATTTGAGTCAGAGCATGTTTCATGACAAACAAGGGTGATTCAGAGGATACATCACTCATCATTCTACCTTTCTTGGCTTTATCATTGGCTATTTGTTCCTCTTTTGATTCTTCCTTTTCACCATGATCAAAAGAAGGTCTTGCTTGTCTTGAAAACTTTTTATCTTTACTCTCCTTGACAGGAAATTCTACAGTATCTTGATGGGAATATTTTCTAACATAGGCGGGGGAAAATTTACCTTGAGTTGGCTGCACTGTTCTATTTCTCAGATTATATGCATTTTTGGCTTGATTAATAGCTACAGCAGCCAAAGATCTTTTTTCTTCATCAGCAAGAGGTTTAAGATGAGAATGCAATTTGTCAATTCCTACTGTATTTATAGTTACTTGTGAGACAATATCAACCTCGTCAATTTGACAAGGTGCAATCTATGATTGATGTTCTAGATAAAAAATTTCTTCTTTACACAAATCATTAGAAGGTGAATCACCGCCTAAAAACCATGGATAGGGTTTCTTTACTGTAAACATATTAATGGCAAGGTCTTCTTTCCCTGCATCCCTCTCTTCCATCTGATCAAACAAGGCTTGAGCCACCACACACTGATATGAAGAATTTGGCATATTGAAAACATCACACCAAGGGGTGTTTTCAACATAATTTGTATTATTCCTTTTCAGGGGATCAGGGGTTTCCTTGGCTTTTGGGTTCTCTTGTCCATCAGGTACTGACTTTCTGTTATTCCAATTTGTTTTGTATGGGTAGTCTCTCAAGTTAGGCTATTTATCAAACCTTTGGTTGAAGTATTTATTGTCACGGTACCCTCCCCTATTATTTTTGTCCATTTTTGCAGCAAGATCTTTTACTGCACTCACTAATTTATCAACTATGTCATCTTCTTTGATAGGTTTGTTGGCTGGTCCTTTTTATTTCCAAATTTTACTATCTTCCCTTTTTCCCAATTTTCCTCATGACCTTCTATTTCTTTCAATATCAGTAGCTATTTTGTATGCATCTCTTAAGGTTGCTGGGTTTTTTTCTCTGAGCAAGTAAGACATTTTACCATCAACAGCATTAATATACATTTTCAGACACACTTCCTCATCTAACCTCAGGACTTGGAATAATTTATTCATGGCCTTTTGAAATCTATTGCTAAAATATGCCATATTCTCATTAGGGAATTTTTTCATATTATTAAATTCATTCAACATATATCCAAAGTTGACATGTTCTCTGTATTGTTCCCTAAAAGACTTTACAAACTCATCCCAAGATGCAATGCTATCATTTAGTATATTTCTAAACCAATACCTATCATCTTTTGTTAAAGAATAAACAAAAACTTCATGATAAAATCTTTAGTCTCAATTTTCAGAACCAGTTATCTTGTCACTGAAACCTTCCAAATTTTCTTCACAAGTAATGACATTATTTCCTATGAATTTAGGGATTTTTTCTTTTACCTTGTTGGGGATCACATTTGGGTGACCAGGAATACCATCAAAGAAAAGAGCTTTATATATGTTCATGTGAACAGGTCTCCTTTGGAAATTTCCTAGCACATTGTTACCACTTGGTCCAACTATTCCTCCTTGATTTTGAATTGGCAGGGGAACACTTTGCTTTAGGTTAGAAACTTGAGTTCTTGGACCATGACCAATAGGTTGTGCAACTGCACTTGTGCCAGAAGTTTGGATTTGAGGACCAACGCATTGACTATTTGTACTAGGACTAGTAGACTAATTTTGTTATTGAATCCCATGATTGACAGGCATGGAACTAGGTGCAGTTGTATTAGTATTGGCATGGAAGAAGGAAAACCTCATTTTCATGTCATCTTTTGTTGCTTCTAATTCTAACTTCTCTAGTTGTCTGGCCAGATCTTCCTTGACCTTTCTATTTTGTTCAATATCTAGATAAACTTGATTCATTCTTGCAGATATAGTCATGCTTTTCTTAGGCTCTTCTATAGTAATACCAACAACCTTCTGCTTGCCTTTTTACGAACATCCTTAGTACTTGCCTTAAGTTTTTTACTTTGTTCGACCTCATATGGATGCAACTGTCTGATGACCGGTCCTTCTTTTTCAAACTCATCTTTTCCAGAACTGGATGTCTTATCAAGATCACCAAATAACTTTGTATTCAAGCCTTTGACCTCTTCACTTAGGCTTTTAGCATTGAGATCACTTCTTCTGGTTTAAGCTAAGAGTTCTTCTCTCTCTACCAATAAGTCATATAGATCTTGCTCACGTCTCTTCCTTGCATCTGATATTTCTATTTATTTCTCCTTTTCCTTCTTCTCAAAGCCAACACCTCATCTCTTAACTTATGTGAGTCATAAGAGGTTGTCTCAGCAACAAAATTTTCTTCTGGAGGAGCTAAATTTTCTTCTGCAGGGAAGAAACTAACATCATTAGTTTCCCCATCTCTAAAAGGATCAAAGTTTTCATTAGATCTATAAGTATCAATAGGCCCTATGGGTTATGTAGTTTCAAATGAAGAGGACTCTCTTCCTGGATAGGGATTTCCATTCTCCCCTTAGAGGTACTTGGGGAATCATGTTTAGGCCCACTTCTCTGGGACCATTTTCTCTTGCCAGGCGTATGGATTTCATCTCCTATATCGTGCTCAAGATTAGCTTTGAAGTAATATCTAGTATCTATTTTCTGACTCATCTTTCAAAGTAGACAATTATATTTAATATGTTCAATATGCAATACTGGAGTGCACACCGATTAGAGTTGCCACCTCTTTACAAAGGACAAATGTATAAAATAGTTGAGAAGCTTGTCCCAACTTAGACTTTCTTTCTCAATAATAAGTCTAAACAAACACTATCCTTCACTATCTATTCTTATGTATATTTACTTTCTATCACAAATATCTCTTCAAACATATACACAGGGCCACCACAAAGATTTAAGAACCACCACTTAATCTATTTGAGATAATATTTGTATTATTTTTAGGATCATGACCTTCATGCAATGTGAAATGACAGATAAACAAAATAGGCTTGATCTCACAATTATCAAGAAAAATAGACTTATTCTTAATATCACAAGGACTAGTTCTCTGATAAACATGACTTTAGAACATTAAAATATCCTCAGTAGAGTCACCAATTTATTAGGAATTTTTCTTGTAGAATCACAATATAGCTATTCAAGCTTGAATCTCAAATTCCCAATTCCAGATTCATACATGGAAAAGGATAATTAACAAGGATACAATCTTTCTACACTTCGGGCTCCACAGACCTAGTCGGGTACACCTAATAAAATTTATTGCCTAAATAGTAAAATTATCAATGGATTGGGGTTTACACTAATTTTCCAATTATACTTTATTGGATCATTTGATAAAAAACATTACAAATTGTTGTAATCAACTTGATACAAAACTTGACAAGCCAGAATATAACAATGATAATAGCAGACAACAATGAAACAAGGTCATTCATCCTTCTTCTTTTTATAGTGCTAGGCGTAGGAAGGACAACCTATTGATTCTCTCTTTAAGGAATCACCAAAATGAATTATATCTTTTGGATACAATCAAACATGGATATTCTTAATAACAGAAATATAAAGATTTATTTTGATTTATTGTTGATGATGAGAACTACTATTCAGAACTTAGACCAGTGCCTAATCCTAGGAAAAGAGTCCAATGAGAATAAAATCCATAGAAAATCAATTAATAAGAACACAAGTAGAATCACAAATAGAGTGCCTTACAAACTATCTACTCATTCTCACATCCATGTATCAAATTCTCATACTAATACCTAGCTCCCTGGGATTACTCACAAGACTAACTCCTTCCTTGAAGGAAACTCACAAGTAATTGCACAGTTACCTTATAACTAGTATATTTAGTATTCCTTACAAACTAAACATACAAGAGTATAAACTAAAGTACAAAAAGACATCATAGATCTGAAACAGGAAATTCCATTGTATTTTATTAATATCTTTCTATTTCAATACATCAGATAGACCGAAGCTTGAAAAACTAAACAAATATAGCAAGTCTTCTAGCAGTTGTAAATTCACCATCCTCTACAAAGTCTTCTCACTTTCAATATATAGCATGCCATAGTGATCTTGGAATCCTTAAAAATCAAGGTTGCAACAAGCTTCGGATAACTAGGCTAAAAGACAAATCTTATGACCCATATAAAGGACAAAACAATAGGTAGACTGATAACCACTCTTGTTACAAGATATTCAAAATAGTTTTTCTTCTGACCACTTGGGCATTTTTAACTCCTTTGATGTTGTTTGGTATCCACCATCTAGAATCTGTTGTCTTTGATATTGGTGATGTAGGATCTTCATCCTTTCCTGTCTCATCAAATTTTTTGGGCATCATTGTCATTTACTACCTCTTGCACACTATCACCTTCTTCTTGATCAACTATAATGTACATGTTCTTCCAGGAGGTATGCACCTCATCACTCGGCCAAGAAAAGCTATTGACTTCATCTTTTCTGTTGTTAATCTCATTCTAGTCGACACTTATCTTCTCAATTTATTCTAACCAAAATTCAAAAATGATCTGGCTTTACCGACTATCTCAATAGTTTGAAGAAACAATAGTGTGCTTTCCAGATTAATAATGTTGTTGGCTCTTATGGTCAACACCTCATTCATTTTTTTGTGCCACGAAGCTTCATTTTTTATATCCCTAGTCTTCTTAAAAAGATTGGGAAACATCTCATATCGGTCCTTTGAATATTCTTTCTTCAAAGCCATTACCTTGCTAATGACGATGCTCCTTCTTATGTCCATGTCCATCAGTAATTCTAAACATTTATAAGTACCAATCAAAATAATGTCAACATTGTTTTCTTCTTTAGATGTGGTATGAAATACTTTCAATTCTCCTTTCTTTCCCTTCCATCTATCCACTATTTGATCCCATTTATCCTTATCTGCATTGTATTCATTAACTATGCTGACAATTTTCTTCCCTTGTGAATAAATGGCACTAGGAACTAATTCTTGAGTGTAATTCCTGAGGGTGGAATGTATCTTATCAGCATACTTTTGTTTTACCCATGCCTCTGCTTCTTTAAATGTTGAAGACTCTTCAATCCATTTCTTTCATGATTCTTCCAGCCTGTTTCTTTCAGCAATTAACCTTTCTTTTTCTTTCTCCAATTCTTCTTCTGTGGTGGCAATTGGTGGCAGGGGAGAAGGAGGGTAAGTGATGATTGGGCTTGATGATGATGGCTGGTGAGTATTTTGTGTAATCATCCTTTGATCAACTAACTAAACTATTTTTTTACCTTCAAGGATGGCAATATTTCTATCATTCTCAAGAGATTTTTTCACCTGATCGTTATAAGCCTTCATGACTACCTCATACATTTCCATCAAGATTTTGAGTGCATCTTCTTGTTTCTCAGCTACCTTTAAGCTCAATTTTTCTATTTCTAGAGTAATGCTAACTGCTTCTACCCCTGAGGTGTCTGCTACTCTTTTTACCACAAGGCTACCTGCATGTTCAAACTGATCACCTCCTTCAATTCTTTTTTTGTCTTAACTTTTTAGAGACCATATCACCTGTGCTACATGGTCTTCACTAAATTTAGTACTAGTAGAGATTCCACTAGTGTGTATTGTTTTAGTCTCTTTTTTGATAGCATCAAAGACAATGTTATCAACAATATCCCATTATGGTAGTATGAGGACTCCTTCTTTCTTAACTAATTCCCTGCCTTCTTCATGGGTGATCTTATCAAACTTAACCATCATCTCCTATTTCACTTCCTTCTCAATCTCATCCTTGTCTCTATCAGGTTGGTCATCAGTCAAAAATTCATCACTAGTTTATTTAGTGATAGGGTCTATCTCTTTTCCAAAAAGTTCACCTACTATTAGATCTAGTGTTGCATGCTTGGGTGCCTCTAGCACTCCTTCTTGTAACTCCTAGGGTGTGACAAAAATGTGTCATGTATTTCCCATATTTACTAATTTCTTTGCAATATCCTGATCATCCAAATGGAGGGGAGATTAGGATAGGGAATAGATATCACTTTGTTGTTCTTCTTTTCCCTCCACCCTTAGCCTCTTTGGAGATGGAACTACTCATGTACTAGTATCTCCTAGCCTTTTCCCTTTCTGAGAAGAATTTTTTTCAACCCTAAGCAAGATTGTGCTATATCCTCTCCTCTGGTATACTACATATTTTCTAGCTGGAACACCCTTTCCCTGCGTAGTTCTGCTCAAGATAGCTTTAGCCTTATCTGGTTTTGTTTCCATAACTTTCTTATTCATTTGGTGCAGGGCTTGCATAATATCTTCAAACATAGTCATCAAAGATTCCACCTTCTTAGCCTAGGGCATAAATGCTTTGAGGAGATCATATGTTTTGTCAAAATGGTGGACAAAATCCAAAGATTTCTTATAGGCTAACCATTTTTCCTTCTTGATCTCTTGCTCCATTAGATCAAATTCATTTCTAATAAAATATTCATGGAAATTAAATTGATGATCTAGAGCCACACATTTAGTTCTCTTTCTAAACATGTCAATGATGAATCCCTCATTGTCTGCACACCTTACTATTGATGTTGCCAAATTATATGGATCCAAGTACTTATCAAACTGGGTCCATCCCCTTTTCGTAATAATAAAATGATGTACTTTGGTGACAATAGGCAAAATTGTGCCTTTCATCTTTTTAGTCAAAGCCTCCTCTTGCAACCCACCTAGTTGTCTGAGAATTTCTACTAGGCCTATTTTGAGTGGAACCCTATAAGGGAGGACATTTGGAGTCCCTCTGAAGCCATAATTCCTAATCACTGTAGAAAAGGGGTATAGACTGAAATCACCCCAATTATGAACAATCTGTAATTTTTTCACATATTCCATTGGCCTCAGAAGCCTCAATACATTTGTGTGAATCCTAGGGTTATCTATACATAACAGTGCTCGGAGGCTAGAGGTAAAACATCTATCAAAATTAATAAAATTGGCTTCTTTCTTGTCCCAGGACAAATCTATACTCCACAACTAGACTGGAAATTCTTCATCATCTTGAAATTTTGTAAGATTCATTTCCTCTTCAAAATAGTTAGCACTATTAAATAAGATCATGTGCATCATTATAGAATACTATCCCATTGGCTTGGTTATCTTAGACTCTTTTATACTTACTAAACCTTGATGCATTAAATCATCAATATAAGTGGGAAAGTCGTACATAATAGATAAATGTGGATGTAGAATTTGAACCATCATGAGCATCATGTGAATGGCCATTTTATCCTATTCATCTTCTCCCAGGACATGACATAGGGCACTATACATCCCTCTAGCCTTGCCAGTAAAATAGTCTAATTTGAATGGCTCTAGAGTGTTAGCCCACCTACTACTATTAAACCCCCTATCTAGTTGAAATAATTCTCCAAATATTGAGTTCTAAAGTATTCCCTTTGAGCTTTGTACACTTCCCTGAACTGTTCAAAATCAATGTCGTCCATCTGGACAGAAAGGTCACTTAAATTAAAAACTATTCTAATCTCATATGTTGTGACATTCATAAAAATGTTTCCATCCATGTCTCTCAAAACCCTGGACACTTTATCATAGGTTTTGGAAATTATAATTAACAAATCTATGTCCATAAATACTCAAGGAACTATCAATTTTCCAATATCGAGATCCCATATGTTTGAGACTGGGATGGGAGCATTTCTCTAACTGAAGGCAATTTTGAAAAAGCTGAGACCATTGATACTAACCTTGGCATCCCTATCCCATCTTCCCATATCATATATGACCCTCCCGGACTCTAAAATGAGGATTCACAGGCACTATCTATTTGATTTTTGTTGAGTCATTGGTAGACCCATTCAATTGTTGAAAAACATCACCATGAACATTTTTGTCTTAGTAGTCAATTTTACAACTGAATTCAACTCTAGGGGACATTTCTAATTTCAAGGTTTCTTATATTGATAGTATCAAAATTTAACAACACTCTATTTTCCTTCAGATTTTGGAAACCTACTCCAAGTATGAATTTTAGTGCTTCAACAGTATGATTATAGAGCACTTACCTGTTCTACAATTTGTAGCACAAAATGCAATATCTCTGTAACTTTAGCTTCTCTTCAATATCTTCGATGATTATGGAAACTTTTAACTCAAGAAATGGCATATGGGCTTAATCACACAATCCCCTGCATTGAATCTTAAGTGAAGTATCCACACGTTCTGCAATCAATTCATCTGGCTTGAAACATTTGCGGCTTAACGGTTCACTAAGACTGTCTTTAAAACTTTAAAATTGAACCGTAGATATTAGAAAAATCTTATCCATCATGTGGTTCTCATATTTTTATGGAATTTACTATTCATCAAGGACATGTGTCATCTTTTCTTGATCACTTAAACATTAGATTTCGTGCATCTTCACCTTAAGCCTATAAGTGAACCGTCGGATCTTCCTTAACTTAATTGCATGTTACTTTACCCTATACTTTACTGGCCATGGGTAAAACTTAGAAACGGAGGAAATGTGTCATTCATACTTAATCCCTTATGCCTTAGATCTTCCCCATCTTTTAATCAAGGCATTAAGTCAGCCATCCAATCCTTTTGAAATTGTCAGCAATTTTACCTTAACCTTGCGCTGCACTAGGCCCGCTATTACCACGTGTCATCATGAATTAATGAATTATATGTTAGATGTCAATCACTTTATCATTAAGGTTTTAATTCAACCGCTAGATCACCTCAGACATGTTTTCTCTTTCAACTCTTGTCCTTACGACCTCCAGTCGGACCCACAGGGACACGTGTCATTACTACTTAATGAGTTAGATGATAGATCTAGCGCATCTTGATCTGAAGTCATTAATTCTAGGTCATCAGATCAAATGGAATCTGACTACAGTTTAGTTTACAACTGTTCATACATCTTAGACCCACCAAGACATGTGGCATCGTGACTTAATGCCTTACATTTTAGATCTTGCGGATCTTGGTGTTAAGCCTTTAAGTCAGTCATTGGATCTTTCTCAAACTGACTGCACTTTAATCTGCATCTACCTTCATGATAGTGGAATACATGTCATCTCCTCAGAGACACACATCAAAATTACTTAATGACTTAACCGATAGATATCATGCATCTTTTCCTTAAGGCATTAAGTGAACCGTCAGATCTTTCTAAACTTTAATCTCCATCAAACCTTATGCGACGGGGCCCACTTGGACACACGTCAAGATGAATTAGAGCCTTATACATTAGATCTTGAGCTTCTTAGATTAAGTGATTAAGTGAACCATTCGATCTATCTGCACTTTACTACCATCAAACTTCCTATGATAGGGCCCACGTCACCACCGGGACACGCGTCATTTAGACATAATGACTTATATGATAGATTTTGATCATCTTGAGATTAATCCATTAAGTGAGTCTTTTGATCAAATAGGAGCTGCACACTGTTCTACCTCCACTTATGCTAGACCCACGACCACCACGTGTCATCACTACTTAATGCCTTATACTGTAGATTCTGTGCATCTCGGGACTAAGAAATTAAGTCAGCCGTTAGATTAAGACATACTTTCTCGACACATAACATTAAACAAAATACTATGGATTTTATACTTAGGGATTAATAAAGTGGTTAATATTCATGACAACTTGAAAATGGTCCCATTTATAAAGAACACATGGGTTACTAATCACTTAAGTTGCCTGATAAAGTTACTTGAAATTAGAACAAGCCAATGATACCTAGGTTTTCTTTGCAATTTTGAACAGGTTATGACCCTAGAATTAGGGTTTTATCAATTTTCATCACTTTTCACCATGAAGATGACAATTTGCAGGGAACTTTAGTAGTGCACTCGACAAGACTTGACAATTTTAGGTAAAAATGACCACTGTGAAATAAAATTTTAGGGTAAGACCTAAAAACATGAAATACTACCAACAGGTTGTTCAGTCACCTTTGTTTCAACAATTCAAAACCCTTATCTTCTCTATGTGTGCACTTGAATTTTTTTTCTATCGCCTCTCATTATCTCAGTGATAGGAATACCAATCGAACTGAAATTCCTTATGAAATTTTGGTAGAAACTATCCAATCCATGAAATCATATGAACTCTCAAATACTCTTAGGTCTAGGCCACTCAACAATTAATTTTACTTTCTTAAGGTTCATCTTCAATCCTTCTATAGATATCACAAAGCCCAAATATACTAGCTTTTCCCTCATGAAAGAATAATTCATGATGTTTATTAGCAATTTCTCTTCCCTCAATCTGTGCAATACTTGTCTCAGATGCAACAAATGATCTTCCTTTCTTTTACTAAAAATAATAATTTCGTCAAGATAAACAATCACAAACTTATCCAATAATTTATTCAATGCATCATTCATCAATCTCATGAAAGTACTCAGTGCATTATTAAATCCAAAAGGCATCACCAACCACTCATAAAATCCATCATTTATCATAAATGCAGTCTCCTGCTCATCTCCTTTGTTGATTCTGATCTGATGATATCCACTCTTTAAATCTCTCTTTGTAAAATACCTGGCTCCACTCAAAAAATTAATTATCTCATCCATCATAGGAAAGGGAATTGATATTTCATAGTGATCCTATTGATAGCTCTTGAATCAATACATATTCTTCATTCTTCTTTGGTGCTAATACAACATGGATTGTACAAGGACTCAATTTTTCTCTGATCAAACATTTGTTCAACAATTATTGCACTTGTCTATTAGACTCCTCATTATCTATTGGTTTCATTTGTTTTTCTACTTTATTAGGAAAACTTTCTCTAGGAATAAAATCCATGCAATCACTAATACTTCTCACGGATGACAATCCATCATGTACACTATCTAAAATTGTGTCCTCATACTCTGTCAACAACTCCTTTATTTCCATAGCTAGTTGTTCTTTTTGTCCCAAATTTGACTTCTTGGAGATCAATACATAACACATATTTTCACTCTTCAATCCATCCAACAATTTCCTTCCTTCAACCAAAAAACACTCTAATATTGGTACAATTCTCATTCTTAGGAGTCTCAATTAAAGGCAATAATACTTGTTTAATCCCATTTGAAATAATAATACCTATTCTTCCTTCCATTATGTAAATTTTTTCTATCATATTACCATTGTCTACCCAAAAAGATATGACACACATCCATAGGTATAATATCATAAAGAACTTTATCATGATGAGATCCTATATTCAATTTAACTAGGCATTATTCACTTACTATTACCTTATGATCATCCTTTATCCATGCTATCTAATAAGGCTTCAGATGCTTCAATATGTACAAATTCAGCTTGTCAACCAACTCTTCAAAGGCTAGATTGTCTAAACTACCACTATGAATGATCACTTTGCAACATTTTCCTTCTACTTAGCATCTTGTCTTGAAAAAAAAATTTCTCAGCAATGACTCTTGTTCTAGCTCCTAATAACATAGGGCTCTCCCTTCCCTTAGAGCTTCACCATGCTCTAGTTGATTCAAAGATTTAGTAGTTTCCTTCTCTACATGATCATATCTTCCATTATTTTTTGTCCTTTTCTCAAAATTACCTTGAGTAAAATAAAAGGCTCGGTGTCCTTCTCCACCAACTTTAAACGTGTTCCTCTAAACACTCTTTTTTCATCTCCTCTTTAGATACCTGGTCCACTTCCTCTCTGAAAAATTTTGTCATCTCTTCGGTATTTAGTTTCCACTTTGAATTCTATCTTTCCTTTTTTATGATCTAAATAGGATATTCCACCTCTTGAGGTTCTTCCTCTCTGAAGTATTCCTTCTCTTCCTCTTCATCTTTTCTCATTCCTCTTTTTGAATTTCTCTTCATCTTTTAGGGCATATTGATAAGCTTCCTCTAGACTTTGAAATTTCACCAAACTAATCTTGTCTTAAATTCATGTCCTCAAACCATTGTGGTACTTTGTAACTCTTTCAAAATCATCATCAGTATGACTAGATCTGATATCCAACCTATAAAATTCCTTAGTATACTCATTCACACTAAGATACTTTTGCTCTAGATTCTGTAATTTTCTAAACAAACTTACTTAGTAATCAGTAGGTAATAACTTATCTTTCAATTTGTTCACCATCCTATCTCATTATTTGATTTTATCCTTGCATGTTCTTTGTCTATTAGTTTTAAAATATTTCCACCATAAAGATGAATATCCTCTTAGCTTTGTGCAAGCATACAGGTTCACTTTCTTATCATTATATGTACCCTCATAATCAAAGTATTTTTACATTTTAGTGATCCAATGTAACAATTTATCTGAATCTAATTTACCATCATAATCAAGTGGATTGAAATATGGTCTTTCATTCTCTCTAGTTATGGATTTTATAAACCTATCATCTCCTTGTGCAACCTCAGATTCACGTTTATATTCACCTCCTTAAGTTTCTTCTCATTTTCTTTCTTCTTAGTCATCACTTATATCCTCAATATGTCAACCCTTCTCTGGGCTGTCTCCACAACTTCTAAACTAGATGCAATTTTTCCCAACATATCAAAGAAAACTAGATATACATCTCTCCTTTCACCTCTAAAATTTCCTCTACAATCCATCTTACACAAATCGTCTACAATTTTTAGTTAGATACTCTCTCTTCCACCCAAAAACAAATCAATATAGGACTTCACAATGTAGCGAACCATGATCTAACTCAATAGAATTGGAAGAGGATCTGATACCACTTGGTGTAGTCAAGGATGGAGGGAACTCAAAGAGATGTATCCAATCATTGTAGTATGAGACACACACCAAAAACAAAAAGTAACAACAAAGAGAAATGCGAGATCAACCATCTTTATTTTTAGAAAATTGTATACAAAAACCTGCAACATGCACTCATATATGCCAGGCATACAAGCCCAAATATAATCATAAATGCTTCCAAAATGCTTCTAATTAAGCTACACCAAGATAATATTATGAGACCTTCCCCTTTGGGAACAATTTCATAAGCTTATAAAGCCTTTGCGAGCATCAGGTCAGCCTAGAAAGATCACTTTTACCAATGGGAAGTAAATGTAATACAAAAAATAGGTCAGGGCCTAAATCATCATGATCTAATTTCAATGAAAGAAATATGAATCACACTCCCTCAATTATCTCAAATACAAACGTGATATCATAGAGAAATGAGTAGGTAATCATTTTCGATTGAAAAAATCTTCACGATATAAGAAAACAAAAATTGGTCATAAAACATGAATAAAAATACAGTCACACCTAAAATCTATAAGATCTTATTCGTGAAGTAACAAAATGAAGTGAGAACCTATGGAAAGGTTCCATATGATACCACAAACATTTTTTAAGAATCAAAACTATGAAAGACCAAAACTGAATGAATGTAGAAAGAAACTCAGAGGCTAATGAAACAGGAAAACAAAAAACACATATTTTTAGTTGATGCAAGATTTTCAAGATCCCAAGATGCTCCTGCATCAACTAACAAAGAAATATATAGTATAGGGACAAAAATGGACAGGAAAGAAGGCTACAATAGCTTAGAAAATATAATGGAATACATTAATGACCCTGAGATGAGTCATAAGAGAAATTATATTCCAGATATTGAGGTTGATTACATAGCCAACATAAATAGTATTAAGTATATTTTAGTGAGGAGTAAGACCCTTGATTTGGTCAATCAAGGGGTGAACCAAGTCTTTCAGCATACTAAGGAGGGAAAAATAGATCACTGCGGTATAATAAAAATATCAAGGGGAACATTATTTGTAGCCAAACCTTAGAGAATAATGCAGTGAATCAGAGTAGTAAGGCAACTAAGGTTTTACATAAAGTTGTGAATGATGATTAACAATACACTAGGGAGGGCTAGAGTGATGGTGAGGGAATTTTGAAAGATTGTAACATAAATAAAATTTTTAGTTAGATCAAAATAATTACTAGTAAGAAACAAGTGAGTTATCAAGTGAATAGTATTGACAAGGTAGGTGATGGTAAATTCCTGGTATAGAGAAGGAGCTTAATCTGATAAAGAGGAAAAACATAGTCAATATAAATAGTATTGAGGGTGTTTTGATGAGGATTAAGATCCATAATTTACATAATAATGGGATGATGGAATTCTCTCAGCATACCAAGGAGGGTAGATTAGATGGTTGTGGTATATTAAAAAATATTAATCTGAACAATAATTGTAACCAAACCATGAAAAAAAACATGATAAATCAATTTAGCAAGGCAACTTAGATTTTAGATGAAGTAGAGAATGAAGGTTTTCAACACATCATGAAGGGAAAATGGGATGGTGAGCATCCTTTGAAATATTGTAACATGGATAAATATTGAGATCAAGTAACAATGATTTGTAGTGAGAAACAAGTGAGCTTTCAAGTGAATAGTATTGAGAGAGTAGATGATGTTAAATGTCCTGGTAAGAGAAGGAGATTAATATGATATAGAGGCAGTAGGTGTGAGAGAAATATGAAGTTTCTCATAATAAATTACAAAGGTATAAGGGGAAAAACACAAGAGGTATAGTGTGGATCAGTCAGACTAGCAATAGAAGCCAACAATCCCCTCAGAAAAATTTAGAGACATTAAAGGAATTGAATGACCTTAATAATGTGGATAAAATTGTAAACATAGATGGAAAAGAACATGATCAGATGGTAGAGATTTTTCTACTATAGGTTACTGAAGAAAAGATTAATGGAGTTTCAAGGGAGATCCGTAAGGAAGACATACTAGATAGTGAGAATGAAGAGGAGACTTAGTAGAGAAATCAAAGTGGTGTGAAGAAAATAATGAGGAATTGAAAGCACTCATTTCAAAATTAGAGGCCAAGTTTTCTAAGACACTAGTTGGGTTTTCTATGAAGAGAGGCAGAGGGATAGTGTGAAAAAGAAAAAGTAAAGTATAGAGGACATTGAAGTGGGAATTCAGACAATTCTATATTTTGAAAATGGTCGAGGGAAGTCCAAGGAAGATGAATCTATCCTAATCCTTCAAAAAATTAAAATTTATAGGAGAGCCAATAGCTCTCCTAGGCCACAATGAAAATGATAACCTAGAATGTTAGGGGAATCAACACCCCTAACAAAGATCGCCTCATAAAAAATAGATTAAGAACAAAAGGCAGAATATTCCTTTTTAAAGAAATAAAATTATTAGTAGATCAATCTATAAAAACTTTTAAAGCATGGGACCAATGGCCAGTAATTCAATCTCCATCAATTAGAGCCTCAAGTGGGCTTTCCATAATGTGTAAGAATCTAAAACTCCACGTGAAATAGATAAAGACAAATGCAAATTTGATTGAGGGTTTTAAAGAGTTTGTGCAAAATAATGAGCCAATTGAACATAATCTACTTAATGGGAAAGTCATATGGACTAACAAAAGAAAAGATATCCTACATATTGTGCTTCGATTAGATAGGTTCTTTTTAAATCCAACTTGGATTTTAGAAAAGGGAATGTGAAGCATTGTAATCTTTGTGATTACTGGGTTCGATCACTATGCATTAGAGATAGATATTCCCATGAAAGTCTCAGGGGCTAGACCAAAGGCATACTTTAAAATGAAAAGAATGTGGTTGAAGGATAATAAATTTTTATAGGTCCTCAATCAATGGTGGATAGAAGCTCCATTTTGAAAGGGATCCATGATTATTTAGGTGGCTAAGAAGTTAAATTTGATGAAATTGAAGATTAAGCAATTGAACTCAATTGTATTTAAAAACAATTTTCAACATAAAGGATCCCTTCAAAAACAATTAGAACACATTACAAATCATATTATTAGTAATTTTCTTAACCCCGAAGTATATGACAGACAAAATAAAATTGCTTTCCAAGTAGATGAAGTGTTAGCCAGGGAAGAAATTTATTGGCGACATATGTCAAGAGAATTTTGGTTAAAAGAGGTGCACGGAAACATAAAATTATTTGATGCGTCAGCAAACATAAAGAGACATCAGAGTGAAGTGTTTCAAATCAAAAACTCACAAACGGTACTGCTAAAAGAAGAACAATAAATTCAAGAATAAGAAGACTCATTCTTTTCCAAATTACTAGCAACTAGCAATGAGGAATCCAAAATAGAGGAATCCAAAATAGATTTCTCTGAGGTCCTCACAAGTATCCGCGAAGTAGTATTATAGTCTAATAATAAGTCCCTTATGTGCCATTTTTCTTTGGAGGAGGTTAAAAAAGAACTATTGTCAATGGCCCAAGATAAGGCCGGAGGCCCTGATGGACTCATTCCGTTATTCTACCAGAAGTGATGATAATTTGTTGGTTAGGACATCCTAATGGCTATCGAAGAATTGAGAAGGAATTATTCTATGCTGAAATAATTCAAAACGACTCTTGTTACGTTCATTCCAAAGTGTTTACAACCTACCACATTTGTTGAGTTTAGACCAATATCTCAGTGTAACACAATTTATAAAATTTTCACCAAAACTATCTCAACGAGACTTGCAAAAATGATTCCTTCTATCATTTCCCTTCAGCAAGGGTTTTTTTTCCTAGGTATAGAAACAATGGAAGTCGCATTAGTGGCTCACAAAGTCCTCCATTCAGTTTTAAGTTATCATATTCAAGCAATGGTCCTAAAGTTGGACATGATAAATGCTTATGACAAGGTGAGATGGAGTTTTCTTCACAAAGTCTTAGTGAAAGTGGGCTTCGGTAGAGAGTTGTGTAAATGGGTCTTCTCATGCATTTCGGGTGCAAAATTTTTGGTTTTAGTTAATAGCAGCCTCTGTGATTTTTTCTCTTCTTCAGGAGGGGTTAGACATGGAGATTCACTATCAATGATCATTTTCATTATATTAGAGGAAGGGTTGAGGAGACTAATCAGTCAAAAGGATTGTTTGGGCTTATGGAAGGGTATTAAAATAATAAACTTCGATAGTTGTATGAATCATAAATTTTCTGCGGATGACACAGTACTTTTTGGTCAAGAAGATATGGAGGAAGCAAGGGAAGATGGAGAATAACTGTACAAATAAGGGTAAGTCATTTCTTTAGTGGTTCACATACCACCAACGGAAGACTCAGCGGTACTGTTTCTCTGACTTCTTTTAGGGGCACTCCAGGTTGAAGAATGACTCAAGAAAGGTAGAAAAAGACGTTCAGAATAATTTTGAATTTCAAAGATAGGCCATACATTATATACAACATACAGTTTTAGAATGGTAACACATAACCTATATGATTTTATAAATTTTATAAACTTAATGTCATAATAAATGCAATAATTCCTGATCCTAATACTATTGACATAAGAATATAAATATGTTAATGGTTAAGAATAACTTAAGCCATTCAATTTTATATATAATTGAGTGTGCTGATTAAGGGTAGATACTATTGTAATGAGTTTTTCTTAACTAATTATTAAAATAAGTTATTTCAACTAATTACAATTCTGTATTTTTTATTTTTTCCAAACTTTTAAATATTTTTAGAGGATACATGTGAAATATTTAAGCTATAAAATAAATAAATTCTAATTGCTTTTCACCTTATTGAATAAATAGAATTAAAAAATATAAAATTTATTTAACATATACTTTATATAATAAATATACAAACATTTATGTAGATTATTTTAAACATGATAAATTGATATTAAAAATGAAAAATCTATAATTTATTTTAAAAATAAGAATTTTAACATAATAATTTTTCATATTATTGTCTCATACATTATACAAATTTTATATTACATAATTATTTTTAAAAAAATATTAAATTGACTAAAAATTATTACATAAATAATTTATTTATTTTTTAGTTTGCTTATAAAAATTATGGGTCACTTCTCTATTATTATTAGATTATTATTTCTAATAAAATTGAAAATTATTATACTTAATTAAAATATATTAATATTATAACAATAAATAATTATAGGCAAATACTTAGCCACTACGTGGCACTTGTTAGAAATGCGAGACATCCAATAGAAAATAGAATGAAATTTCTTTCTCTTTAAGGATGTCCTCAACTTAAAGGAGTATGTGTCACGGTGTATGTGTAACTTGTTTGGATTATAACATGAAACGAACGAGGAAATTGCACTAACAAGAGTTTTCTTTTGTTAAAAAGTAAAAAATTATTTGTTCCCTTGTACGGGAAAATGAAATTCATGGTTTAAATTGATGCAAATATAACCACCTTCACGTGGGATGAAAAGAACTTCCTCATTGGTAAAAAATGGTCATCAATCCATTTAGTCATTTATAAAGAATCAACTTGGAATATCACAAAAAATATCATAAAAAAATTCTTGCAACTTTATTAGGATCTCTGGGAGCCCATTCAAAACTTTTTACGGCTGCTAACCAATAGAAGATGAGAGCTTTAGTTTCCCCTCATCGACATACAATTAAGCGAGAAAGAGAGTTTCTGTTGTTTGTAGATTACTTAGACTAATGTACGATCTCATTCTAATGAATTGTACTATAACAAATTCATACAATTTTGATAACTTGTAATAATAATTGTAGATTTATGTACGTTCCAAGTTACACATTCAATATATATATATA
>MU223406.1:801834-838131 GCA_018584345.1 Thuja plicata | reverse complement strand
TATATATATATATATATATATATATATATACAAAGGGACATGCTTCTACATGAACTATGTTCATGTCTCTACGTCATGTCTCTTGATAACTATGTGTTATCATTAATATATATAATTGAATAATTTGATAATGATCGAATAATAACTTAATAATAATGATGCAAGATATTGATTATGAGTGGCACATATAATATAAATAACGATAGTTGATTTTGGTATTGACATCCATTATATTTATATTAACATTGTGTGGTGGCCTATGGTTATCAGTTGTGATAACTATAGTTACTTATAGATGTGGTAATCATAATTTATTGACATTCATTTCATCCTTCTCATTGATTATTAAGCCATTTTCCATATCGACATTACAGTCAATCATATAACATAATTGTCATTATATTATAATGCTTCATGATAATAATAGAGAAGAATAGATATCAAATGTTTATAGGCCATTCAACATTTGATCTCATTGATTGGAATCAATTGATCAAAGCTATAATTATTAACACAACCTCTTAGCCAGGGAGGATGGTTTCTATCCAAATAAACAATATAACATACTACTATATTGTGACAAAATAATATTACCTCTATGTAATATTCAAAATTATGGTCTAAATAGATATCAAAAGGACATCCACTATAACATATGTTATCTCACAAAATTATAAGGAGTATGGTATGTCCATGAATATCAACCATAATGATATCATCTAATGATATTAGGACTAATGGCCTATGTATATGAAGTCTCATAATATTCACCAAGTACTCATGATGTTCGTAAGGTATGTGCACAAGTATGGCATAGTGTGATACCTACCATAGGGACATTATATACATGGTTTTTTTATGAACGTTAATCCAACATGGTATATCAATACAATTAAACCTGCAGATATCTGTCTATCTCTCAGTTGATATTGATTTATAAGATATGATCTATCATGATCTACTTAGATATCAACCCTATGATATCCATCATGATAGAAGATTAAGTTATTATAAGATCGTCACCTTGCAATAACTGTCAGAAGACATGCTCCTTTGGGGAATTCCTCCTTCTGGAACCTTCACGGTGGCTTCTTGCTTAGAGCTCTTATTAAACCAACCGAACCCTCTCCCCTTTTGGGCTCAGGTGTGGGACAATTCTTTAATTCCTAAAATTAACATCTTTTTTTGGCTGGCTTTGCAAAACAAAATTCTCACAATCGATAACCTCCAAAAAAAGGGAATGGTGCTGACTAATAGGTGCTTTCTATGTAAAAAAGCTGAGGAAACTGTTTATCATCTTGCCATTGACTGTAGTTATGCTTGGGAGGTTTGGAATGAATTATTACAATGCTGGGAGGTCAAATGGGTTTTACCCAATAAAATGGAAAGCTTTTATATTCAATGGTGTAAAACTGTTTCCCCCATTGATCAACATCTATGGAATATCATTCCTCCTCATGTTATATGGCGATTATGGAGAGAACGCAATGACAGAGTCTTTAGAAACATTGAACTTCCTCCAAAAGTGGTAGTTGAGAAGATAAAGAGAAGTATAAAGGAAAACTTTAAGGTGTCATCTGGAAGAATACTGGATTACAAAGCTGGTGACATGGGTTTGAAAACCATTATCCATAAACATCATCCTAGGGAGAATTCCATCTGGCTTTCTCCTCCACCTGGATGGATAAAACTTAATTTCGATGGCTCTACTAAGGGTAACCCGGGCCCAGCGGGCTGTGGTGGCCTTACCTATTGGGGTTCAAACCAACCACGTGGCAGAGGCTATGGCCCTTCTTCAGATGCTAAAACTTGTCAAGAAACACATGCAACAGAAGGTGTGGATCAAGGGTGATTCACTCTATATCTTAAAGTGTATTAGTGACAAGACAAAGCCATCATGGACAATCAAGGAAATCATTGAGGAGGCCAAAATCATAATTAATTCCTTTAATCAAGTAATAATTTCTCACACCTATAGGGAGGTGAATGGTACTGCTGACGAGTTGGCCAACTTTGCAGTTAATGTCAGGGACATCATGATTTGGCACGATTATACAAATTTTACTGTCAATATCAAAGCCAAGTTGGCCTTCGACAGATCCTGAAGCATGAGGGTAGATTGGGCGCACCTTGAGAAGCTATGACGATTAGACACATTTTAAAAAATTAGAGGGAAATGAGGACAGAAAGTGGTGTCTTTCCCAAGAACACTAATTATAGACATGAGTTAACCCTTGTTAACTTCAAAGCTTCCAGTTTTTGTAATTACTGTACTCTCTCTGCATTTTCTTCCTTTTCTGAGAACTATGTGATCATGGGAGGAGGGCTTAACAGCAAAGAGCCGAAGGACTGGTAAAAATGGAAAAAATATCGGAAGCCTGGGAATTTCTTGAGAAGGGTGGTCTTACTACTTACATGGAAAGATTGCATGGGGCTAAAGACAATGCTACTAAATTATTTGTGGATTCCTAGAAAAAATGGGCGGTGACCATAGCGGGAATTACTGTTAATATCACAAAGGATTTTATAGCAGAGATCTCTAGGCTCAGCACGAAGGGCATAAAGTTCTTCCAGGACAGTAAGGTTTCTCAAAAGGCAATTCGACACTTTCCCAAGAGTAAGGAGGAGAAAAAAAGCCTTGTTAAAGAGTCTGGGGGATGCTATGATGTGGATTCATTCAAAGACATTTGGGCTACTATTATGGTGGCGATCATGGAGTATGTTACCCTGGATGGTAGGTTTAAAAGAGCCCATTCTTACCACTTTATTTTGCTCTGTCATTTTCGGCATAAAATTAGGGTCTCTCTGCCTTTCTTTATTTTACAATCTCTCCGCTCTAGCATTGTCCAGTACAAGAAAAAGGAGAAGAAACCCATTCTACATGAAGGGTTGATCCTTTTAATTGTAGAACATATTAAGAGGAGGGCTAGGGCTAGCCCTGTCTTAACCCTGTCCAAATTTGGTTCGGGCAAAAAGAGAATTAGGGATGGGAATGAGAAAGACAAGAGTTCCACAGGAAAAAAACTTAAGAAGGAGAAGGAGACTACCATGGATACAGATACCTCTGCAGATAGTGTGGAAGGCTATGACAATATGGTTGATTCTATAGAGGAAGATAGTTACTCTGCTTCCTTGGTTTCGAACTCTGTTTCAGAGGAGAATGATAACACGGATGAGGAATTGATGGGCTCCATGGACAAAGATAAAAGTTTGGATTGCAGGAAAAATAGAGAGGATAAGAAGGAGGATGAGGAAGGTCAGAAAGTGCCTATTTTAGTTGAGTATTATAGTTCTGAAGACCATGATGTACCGATCTCGCCGAAGCTTGAAGTGGTTATGGGTTGTGATCAAGATACTCAGAAGGAAGCTACATAGGTGGAGAACATTTCCCCTATCAAGGAGTCGACTTCTCTTGAGAAGGAGATAGACAATGTCCCTGGTAACTCTCAAAACATTCCTTTTATCAAGAATGTGGACCTACAAGAAAGAAATGTTCAATTACTTAAGGATGACATGGACGATAAGATTGATCCTCCTTTTGGGGTTCTCCAAACTACCAAAGTTGCCTCTATGTACTCCTTTCGGTTAACGAAATGGGTGTTACAGGAGATCAAGAATTTACACCTTAAGTATCGCTCCATTGCTGCTATGGTAGATACTCTGCAGACTCAGATGGAGTCTGGCCCTACCACCAAGGAGGACAAGGTTACCAATGATGAGGACAATAATGTCCAACAGTTACAAGCCAGAATGGAAACCATGGAGAGTAATATGAAAAAACATATGCTACATTACAACAACTTTATGGGTTCGGCCATGGATTGTTTCTTGACCATAAAGGCTGAGCTGGATACTAGGTTGCTAGGTAACAAACCAGAGGACACTACTAAGAACTTGGAAGATGAAGGCCCCAAAAAACGTACGAGATCAGCTCGAAAGAAGAAAATTCATGACAGAATCCAGGAACTCTTTGAGTTCAATGCTGTGATAAAGAAGATATCTGAAGCAAAGCAAGAAGCCACTGAGGCTTGTAAGGAGCTGGTCTAGTGCTCTGGTTTCTGGGTTTTGTGGTTGGTCTTTTTTGCGGGTTTCTGGCTTTTGGTTTCTTTCCTATTTTTGTTGTTAGCTTTTCTGCGTACTGGTTTCCAGTCCTGTCTCTTTTTGGGGTGCTTCATTGTCTTATCTTTGTTTCTAGCATGTATGGGGTTTCAGGTCCCCATTTAAAAACCCATTTTTCCTGCAATCAAAAACTGTCAGAAGTACAAGTGATAATCATTTGGAAGTTGTCACTTCTTTATGATGTGCACAGTGCCCATAAAGTCATGAAATAACACACATGATAAAATAGAAGTATTTTATTATTACAATGATCAAGGATACTTAGACATATTCTCATTAATTATAACCATACTAGGGTTACCTCTGAAATATTCTACCTTTTTGTTTTGCAAGAGGTTTGATGAGGATGCCTATTGTGGGTCATCTATACAGACATACTTCAAATCAACTACATTTTTCTACACCATGTCTCTAATGTAGTGATAAGTGATCTCCATATGATTTGACCTATCATGAAATACCAAGTTGGATTCTGCATCACTCTTGCTGAATCCCAAGCTCACCAAGTATCCATCTATCAACTAATATCATGACCTTGATGTCAGCATAAAGACATTTCAGTCTACACATATCGAACTCCATCCCATGAATCATAGTTCTCTATTACAATTTTCTAATCACTAGAGAAACAATCTTACCATGGTTTATTCCCTTTGAACAAATATGACCAAGATCCTCAGAGATCAAATGAATTACATCCTCTAGGTGCCCTCTCTTAAGCTAAATTTATTGTATCCACCTCCTGACCTCTTCATCCAAGGTTTCCTCTGATGAAATGTCAGACTCCCTCTAAATATGATATTAACCTTCTAACCTCCTCATACAAGGTTGCCTCTAATGAATTGTCAGACTCCCTTTGAATGTTATTTCTTCCTCTTCGAAGAAACATCTTCATCCACCAACTCAATCTCGTCACCAAAATTATCAAGTTCTTCCTTCCTTGAATGCCATCTCTTATGCTTCTTGGTCCATTCTTAGTCTACATTCACTACAGGAGGTACATGATAGGAGTGATCTGGAAAAGCTTTCAGCTATGGATGACAATCACATAAATATCATAATTAGACTCATTTTCATCTATGATCTGGCAATGGTTGATCCAAATTCTCCTTTGAAATGTTTGTTATCTGACCCTTTCTAATATAGATGCCTCAAGTTCAAGTATGTAATTAGTTGTGGGGGTCGACCCTATTGCTAGAGTATCTTTTGTCATTGGGATCCTTCAGGTAGGCTTTCCAACCTGGCAAAATCAGTACAAGGATCTATAGTTAAAGGATCACCCTCTACTCATCATAGCAAGCGACAACACCATCTGGCACTCCCACACCAGAGATAGAATGTAATGTATTCCAACCACGTGTTGCTCTGAATTTTTATCTCCTGGTAGAGACCATATTCGGGGTCAGGTAGAGAACATATCCACTGAACTTCATTGGGTTCATCATCTAAGATTGGACATGCACCCATTGTTTGTGAAGCACACCAAACACCTATAACCATTGTCGACATATAAACAATACTACCTCAAACTATTATTCAATTGCAATTCCATTTGCAATGTTCATCGATGTTTATAATCACTACTTTCATCGTCTCAAGCACTCTTAGTGCTTTCTTAAATTTATTTGATCATGCATACAGTCATCATCTATATCAAGATGAAAATTTATTTCTCTGGGCATGATTCTTTTTACATAAACTAAATCGACTCATCCATGTTGCACACTTGCTCGTGAACATAAAGGAATTTGGTCCCGTTAAAGATTGCAACTATGTTTTCTTTGATCAAACAAATCTCTACATTGTGATATTGAATTCATAATTTCTATCATCATCCATTGATCTCTGATCCTTGCCAATGGGGAATGACATAAAGCCACTGAATAATATTGTGCAAAATATTAAAAACATGCCAATAACTCTAGTGCAATGCATTCATGCATTCAGAACAAGGTGAAGGAAACCACCATTTGTGCCAAAATATTTACGCCTGACATTAGCATTCACACCAGCAGTACACACGCTTCTCATAGTACTTCTAGGCAATCTCTGCGCTCCAACACGGTAACTCGCATTCACTGAAGTGAACAATAGTCAATACAAAGATCTAACCTTCATTGCAAATGATCTTATAAGAGCCTCTTCTCAAGAGCCCTCTGAAAACAGAGACCAATGTAGTAGAATTGTCTGTACAAATTAAGAGTGTTTAGCAGGAGACTTCCACTGTAATAAATTTATCAATAGAAAAATATTGTCTAGTTGTAGTAGCCAGATCAACACACCCAATAATGATTATCTATTTCAAGAAGAGGAATGCTACAAAAGCACGGGAATACTGTCAGAGTTGATTCTGACTTCCTGCACACATGCTCTTCTCTAGTATTGGCTTTTATAATCGCAAATATTGGCTCAAAAAAAATGCACAAATTCACACACGAAAGTGCTAAGGCGTTCCTAAATCAATAAGGTTCTACCCAGATTTTGCAAGTGGAAAATAATTCAATGATTGCCAAATCATTTTTCACTCTAAACAAAAAATTGAGTGTATGTGTCTGAGGAAGACTTCCACCCAGAATAGATAAATCGCAGATTGCTAAAACCCCACCTCATGATAACATATTTCATCGAGCCAATAGAAAAGCCTAACATAATATTTATTTACCATTAAACATTAACTTCAATAATGTAATCTCAACAAATATTATTTCAAGGGCCAAACACCTCAATGAGGACTCTTAGGGCCCGTTTGGCGCAGGGAATTAACTTATCCAGAATAGGCCTATTCTAGAATAAGGACCTATTCTGGAATTAATTAATGCTCAAAACGAAAGTTGGATTAAGCTATTCTGCGTTTGGATCCCATAATGTGGAATTGGAATAAAAGGTTATTTTTTATTTTTTTAATTAATTTGAACAATATGTATTTTTAACTTGTGTACACACATACACATACACATATACACACATACATATACACACATACACACATACACACACACACGTGTGTATATATACACTTATATGCACACATACACACATATATACACATATATGTGTGTATATACATACAAATGTGTACATACACACACAGGTGTGTATATACATGTGTGTGTATATACATGTGTGTAATATGTATATATGTGTGTATATACACGTGTGTGTGTATATACACATTACACATGTGTATATACACACACATGTATATACACATTTGTGTGTACATGTATATACACACATGTGTGTATACACACATGTGTATATACATATGTGTGTGTATATACACATTACACACATGTGTATATATACACACGTGTATATATATACATACCCACATTAAAAAAAAAAATTTATAAAAAAAGTAAAAATTAATAAAATAAAATAAATTTGAATCCATAAAAAGCTTATTCTCGAATAAGAAATGAATTCCAGCTTTTTTTTAGAATTAACTTATGCTGGAATAAGCCCCAAAATGGGGATAAGTTTTCTAATTCGAGAATAAGGAAAATGCCCACAAACAGAGAATAAATTTATTCTAGCATTAAATAATGCTTATTCCAGCTTATTCCAGTTTAATTCCTTGCACCAAACGGGCCCTTAGCTTATTTAAGTATATCACCTCTTGCTAATATCATTTTCTAAGTGCCGCCACAAATATTATGACTTTGATTAGAGTCCCGATGTTCTGATTGTAACAGTTCTGACAGGGGAATTTGTAACAGCTCTAATTGTGCAGTACAATCATTGCCAACTTTTCCTCTTCTCAACCTTTTTCATCTTTCATTGAAGGATTGATATTGTATAAGCAAAGCTAGTTAATGCTACTATTGTATTGTAACTCTGATTATCTGAATAAGAGAAAAGACCCCTTCTTGAAGAGTGGATGTAGTCCAGATTAGCTTGATGAACAACTATAAACTTTTGTGTTTTTATCTTGCATTCTTAGTCTAGTTTTTATTTTAGATTCTAAATTGTTTTCATCGTTTTTCATTAACTCAACAATTGGTATCAGAGTTTGTTAAGCTTGTTTGAATTTCTCAAAATCGATGAAGATTTGCAGACACCATAGATGAGGCGAATAAATGGGAAATTCAAAAGTTTTCTTGGCGAAAATTCAGGCTATGAAAAGTGCTGATAGAGTCCTTTCTTATCAAGTAGGATTTTTACCCTACATTTCTTGGTAAAGACAAAGGTCAAGGATCTCTAACGTTGGGAGAATGGGAGAATCTTGATTTGAAAGCACAAGAAACAATCTTTGTAGCTCTCTAAAGCAACATGTTGTTTAATGTTTCAACAAAGAAGACAACAAGAGAGCTGGTTGAAAAGTTATCTTCATTATATGAAATTACTTCAGCTTCGAACAAGGTTTTTATAATGAATAAGTTATATAATCTGAAAATCAAAGAAGAGGGAGTGATATCGAATCATCTTAATCATTTCAATACATTATTCACTCAACTGATTTCGGTTGGTATCCCATTAGATGATGAAATAAAGACAATATTATTGTTATGCCCACTTCAAAACAACTCGGAAGGTGTAGTAATGGTTGTGAGGACCTCAGTAGCAGCCAAGAACAAGCTGAAATTTGATGAATTTACAGCCACACTACTTAGTGAAGACATGCGAAGGAAGCATCAAGAACCCTCTTTTGGCGATGCTCTCATAGTTGTGAGCACAAGGAATAGAGGTATAAGTCACGAGAGAGGAAGAAACAATAATACTAATAATGGAAGAGGTAAATCGAATCATCACTCAAAGTCAAGAGGAAGAAATGGCACTTGCTTGTTTTATAGAAAACTTGGGCATACAAAGAAGCAATGTTGAAATTACAAGAAGGCTCAAAATAATGTTATCAATGGTGGCGTTAATGTTGCAACTGATGAAGCTTTGGTACTTGCAGCCGGTGACACAGATTCAAGCTCGCGGGTTCTCGATTCCGATGCATCTTTTCATACTACTCCATGTCGGAGTGCTTTCACAAATTACCATGAAGGTATGTTTGGTAAAGTTTTTCTTGGGGATAGTGAAAAGTGTGATATTGTTGGCAAATGGGATATTTTATTGTCGCTGAAAAATGGAAGTACATGGGTTCTAAAATATGTTAGGCATGTTCCTACACTTAAGAATAATCTGATTTTAGTCAGTCAATTATACACACAAGGTTGTAATGTCAATTTTTATCTCTCTTCTTGGAGAGTGTCCAAAGGTCAATTAATTTTAGCTAAAGGGCAGAAAAATGGAAGTTTATACACTTTAGAGTGCAATGGAGAAATGGGAGCAGCCATGGCGGTTGTGGATAGCAATGCTAAACTTTGGCATAAGAGGCTCGGTCATATGAGCAAGAAGGGTCTTGAAGTTATGCTTCAACGAGAACAACTTCTGGGTCTCAAATCTATTTATTTGGATATATGTGAACATTGTCTTTATGTCAAACAAAATCGAACCAACTTTGTGCAGATGGGTCATGAAAAGAGATATTCTACCTTAGAGATCATTAATTCTGATGTTTTCAGTCCTACAGAGGTAATTTCTATCAGTGGAGAAAATTATTACATTTCTTTTCTTGATGATTGCACTCGTAAAGTCTGGATTTAATAAAAAATTAGAGGTATTTACAAAATTTAAAATTTTCAACACAAAGGTTGAAAATCAGATTGGCAAGAAAATTAAATGTTTATTAACAGACAATGGTGGTGAGTATTTCTCTTCAGAGTTTGATAATTTTTGTGCAGATCATGGTATTCAGAGGATTAGAAGAGTCCCTTATACACCTCAAGAAAATTGTGCAGCTGAGAGGTTGAATCAAACTATTTTGGAGAGAGCTTAGTGTATGTTGTCTAATGTTGGTTTGGGGAATGAATTTTGGGCAGAGGTGTGTAATAGAGCACTTTATTTAATAAATCAAGCTCTTTTGTCACGTTTGGATTTGATATTCCAGAAGAAAGGTGGACTGGTAAGATAATTTCATTTTCTCATTTGCGAGTTTTTGGATGCGATGAATATGTTCATATTCCTAAGGAGAAGAGAATGAAATTGGATTTAAAATCCAAAAGATGCATATTTTTGGGGTATGGTGAGGATAGATTTGGTTTTCATCTTTGGCATTCAATCACAAAGAAAGTGATTCGTAGTTGGGATGTTGCATTCAATGAGAAGTCTTTCTCCGGTTTGCAAAATCAGAACTTGAGTTATGATGATTCTATTAAATTCAATTTATTTGATAATGAAGGTAATGTGAAGAGAGTTTCCCGAGTTACTTTCCACCCCTCTACTGTTGTTGTACCTCTTCCAATTTCTACCCAGCCTGTCATTGTTACACCCACTAGTACATTTGAGACTTCTTTTCAATGGCTATATATTGCAATTACGACACTACTCCATCGGGAAAGTGACACAAACTAGTGTTGTAGTTTTGGTGCCAGAATCACCAACGGTAGCTATGTCCATCGTTATTGCAATGGTCATGACCATTGCAATATGCACCACCTATGATGGTTAGTATGTCGTTGTTACACATTATGAGTGTCGCCATTACGAAGGGTATGCGACAGACATGTTGTACATGCAATGTCTAGTTGTTGGATTATTCTGACATCTAGAAGTCACGTGTAGTGTTTTGGCATCAGTTGTCCTCTGAATACTGTCACAATTGTGACAGTATGCTATGTTTTAAAAAAAATAAAAAAATTGTCATGTGCATGGAGTGAGACCTTAAAATATTGAGCTTCTCTTTGTTTCAAGAACAGTTTAACATTCTCTACTTAACAGGGCAAACCACGTGAAGGTGGAAGCTCATCGGGCCCCTCCTAGGAGCCTCTTATGACCCTTTAGGACACTTTAAGATCTCTAAGATGTAATGTTAGGGATCGTAAAAGGTCATAAAGGGTCATAAGGGATCCTGAGACACAACAGCTGAGAAACATAAATGTGAGCATCATGGTCACAATTGTTTGGAGACACAAGATAATTGAGTGGTATACCCAGATGATGCAACACAACCACTACTCCTCCAGTTCTAAGTTGGAATTGCAGGATCCAAAAACCATAGATAAGGAATAAATTTAGAGAGCAGAGGAGTGCCTTAACAACCGAAATGATATAGGGACCCTATATTATTTTGGTCATTACGGCCCTCCTCTCCTCTCTAAATTTATTTCTTATCTATGGTTTTTGGCTCCTATAGTGCCAACTTAGAACTAGAGGAGTAGTGGTTGCGTTGCATCATCTGGGTATACCACTCAAATATGTTTTGTCTCCAAACAATTGTGTTAATGATATCTACATTTATGTTTCTCAGCTGTTGTGATATCTACATTTATGTTTCTCAGCTGTTGTGAGATTAAAAGTCTTCTAAGGAACATTTCGTATCTATGTGGAACTGCATAGGATCGTCACCAAAGGGGGTTCCAGATCAGAGAACTCCCTTTAACTTAATAATTATGAATCCATCAATGGTATAATAATTGTTTAGGATTGTAATTCCATTGATGGCTTCAAATTACCAAGCAAAACGTGTGCAAAAGACTTAGCAGCCTCCAGATCATTTTGCTTGAATGCATTATACCCCTGACGTACTTCATGGAAACCTTTTGCATCAGGATTAAAGGGAAATGTAAACTAAGATTCATATAGAGAAAGGTTTTTCTCTTGGAAAATGGTTGATGGTGATTGATGAAGAAGATTTTAAACTGATGATTGATCCAATTCAGATTGATGCAACATTTCCAAATCTTCTTCGAACTCATTATTGTCAAATAGTCTGTAGATGGTAATAATAAGTGCTCAAAACAAACGATATATTTATATATCACATGCTCAAGATCATAACATATGAGAAAACAA
Organism: Thuja plicata; assembly: GCA_018584345.1. NCBI lineage: Eukaryota > Viridiplantae > Streptophyta > Pinopsida > Cupressales > Cupressaceae > Thuja > Thuja plicata. The sequence goes on along the minus strand of MU223406.1, from coordinate 826,170 downwards.
ATGAATTTTTTGTACTCACAAGTGTAACAAATTCATCTTCTCACTGAAGAGTTCAGTAGGAATTTTTCCTGAAAGTTTGTTTAGGTTGAAGTAGAAAGGGAAAATCTCTTATAAAAGTATTGGTGTAATTTGGATAGCAAAGATCACCCAACTTCATAAAAAAAGAACGGAAACAACAAAACTTAAAAGTAGAAGATATACAAGCATGTCTAGTGATCATATTGTGTTGAAGGTGGTGCCTAATGTTGCTGCAACAACTATAGACAACAAATTTTGCATCACTGCCTGATGTCGTTGAAGTATTAAACCACGGTTGAATCCAGTATGTTGTTGTATGATCCAAAACCTACAAGGAAGGAAAAGATGGGGTTAGATCCAAGGGATCTAATCAATGCATGGCACCCTATTACTAATCCTCATCTATAATTATGCATGTGCATAGTCAATCCATACACTTCTAAAAGGAACAAAGATAAAATTTAAAAAACCCATCCAAGAGTTAAACATCATCAATCATAAATCAAGTTAACTTTTTGAAAATGTTATACACTTTTTCTATTTTTTTAAATAAGGTTAATTTTTTATTTTGTTTAATTTTATATAGAAAATCATAACGAAGTCACGAACAACAAAAATTTCATGAGTTTATCAGAATGTCCAACGTATCTACATGAAATTCTCAAAAAGTTTCAGTATCTACAATAGCCCTCTATTAATCACATTTATGCATATGGTCCCAACAAAGTAGTGCACAAACTACACAAATAAGGCATCACAAAAACATGATTTCTTCTTTCGCCATTGAAGGGTGGCACTAGCTGCCTCTTGAGCCTTGCACAAGTTGCAGTCATTTCCTACACCATTTATAGACGTAGATGTGGTATATGTAAATGTTGTTTCATCAACCCAAAAAAATTATTGACATCCACCATTTCCCTACAATACCAAATCTACATCAATTATTTCTAAAATGATTATAACTTGTCACATTACTTTTAAACATAAAGTATAATTCTATATCCAGACCTTTTTCCTTAGTGTAGGAGCACCTAGGTAGGGCTAGAAAGGAACCTAGGGCTTCTATTTGGTTTTTTTCTTGTAGTGGTCCTATCCAAGCCACTAGTGCAACAAGTGGACTAAACAAGTCCTAGTGTGAAGTGTGTGAGTTTAGGATACCTTAATTGTTCCTTAGTGGCCTTATTTGCAAGATTGTCCACATAGGGTACAATAGGGTGTTTTATGAATTATGTTGTCAAATTGAACAAGTAAGGGACTTGAGGTCCTATTTCAGTGTAATAACACCTTAGATAAGCATTTGGTTGAGTTTTGTGGACTGATGACCAACTTTGGATAGTAAATCCAAAAATATGTAAAAGTTGTCAATGTTGTCATTGACAACATTGACAACATTCATTGTATAATTGCAACTTTGAGAAATTAGTTTCATAACCGTCTGAAACCATTGATTTTGTGTCTTGGTCAGCTACTTAAGGCTATCCTCAAACTTTTGAGAGGGTTGTTTGGTTTTTGTAAGTGTGTGTACAGACTGAGTAATAGCAAGAACAGTCACAGTTATTGTTTTTCTGAGCAATTGGTGTTTTAATGGATTGAGTTGAATACTGTAATCCATGAAAGTGTTATAGTGGGTGTTTTTAAGTTACTGTGTGGTGTTGGATTTCAATTTTGTAAGTATTTTTTTATTTTTGTAAATTATTTTGTTTCTTGTCCAGTTGTTGGTCTAAACCAGGCAATTGGTGAAGATTAGGTCATAGATCCTCTTCCCACTATGGAATTTGCATGGTCCTTTGGGATTAGGGAGATGAATCCATGTACATATTTTATAGTGAAGGAGGGGTCCTGGAAAGCATGGGATCTTTTTTTAATGTGATGCTCTAGGCGAGCCAGAGTTGCATGGCTAGGCATCACGGAAGATTGCTGAGCTAATGGAGGGGATTGAAAGAATTCATTGCTTCAATAAATGAATATGGAGAGGTAGTGTGGTGTGTGAAGGACCCCCAACTCGAAGGAGAAGTTTGGGTGGGAATTTTTGTGTGCCAAGAACAAGTTCTTTTGTGAAGACAAACTCAATGCTTAAGAAACCCTAATTTTTAGGCATGTTTGTAGGAGTCACTATACAGACACCTTGGAGAAACAAGACCTAGAAAATATTTAGTGTCTTGATAAAGGGTATCTACATCCATTGTTATTTTTCCAAATTGTTCATAATTTTTACAATTTTTTGTAGAAAAAGAGACTAATTAGGCCTAAAGCTTGTAGCGCTATTTTGGGTGAATATGGCTTTCTTCTTAGAAATCATTTAGGGTTTCAGTTCAAAGGGAGTTTGTGGACATTGGATTGTATCAAATTAAAAAGCTAGGAGACTACCTCTTGTATGCACCCTAAAATGGTCGCCTCGACTGTGGGCCCCCATTTATCATTTTATCAATTTATCAAATTCCTAAATCAATGCTTTGCAACATTTTCAATTCAAATCAATTTTCTTGATCAAATCATAATTAATTCAATTATTTCAATATTTCCTAAGGTTTGATCATTTTTATTTAATTAAAATATTTAATCTCTCTTTTAATTAAATAAAATTCATCTTATTTAATTAAATTAAATTCCTCCCATTTAATTAAATAAAATTCTTCTAATTTATTTAATTATAAAGAAAACCCCTCTTTTAATTAAATAAATAAAAATCCCCACTTAAAGCACTTTATTTGATGAAAAAGGAAATAAATTAAATAAAAGTCCCTTTTTCTTCACATCTTCCTAAGTGGTGGGCTTTTTGCCTCCTAATCATAGCCTTTGATTTTTGCCTCTTAATCTCTACACTTCAATTTTATTTATAAGGAGCCTTCTCCCTCTCATTCTAAGAGATAGAATTTTTAGGCATTGTTATGTTGCAAGTTTGGAAAGCAATTTTGGAGGAGAATTTGAGCACTCAAGCTTGTCTATTGCAACTTCTCTCTTCTTGTCTTCTTCTTCTTGCATCCATGGCTACTCATGTAGATTAGATTCATGTTTACTTTCATAGATTAAACTTCCATTTGTATTTCCTTTCATAGAATAAATCTTGCATTGTTATCATTTATATTAATTTCCTTTCATGCATTGCAATCATATAGAATAGATTTAATTTTCATGCATTGAATCTCTCATTTCATGATGTAATTGCATGGGCACAACTAGGTCAATCTGAGGGCCTCCATTACAAACCTTTGCACTCCATGACTAGGGAGCTATGAGTCGATATTTGAGGCCTCATTCTTGAGAAACCTTGGATGGAATGACTCATAGAACCATGTCAACATTTTAGCACACATTTTTGGCACCCATCATGGGTCACAAAATTCATTTTCTTTCACATAGCTATTTTTCCTAATTTATTTTCAGATTTTTGTATTTTTCGTCTTTTCCGTACTTCCTATTTTTTTCTGCAGGGAAATCTCGCGCGAGATTTTGCAAGTCTGCAGGTGAGATTTTGCTGGATTCTATATTTCCTCGCGTGGCTCTATGCATTTCCTCACGCAAAAATATGTGAATCCTTGCATGACATTTGACACTAGGCTGGGATCTGATCTGTTCTCTGTTTCTATACTTTTCTACACTTCTTTGTGCGGGCCTATGTACTTCGCGCGATTGAGAACTTCCTTACGTAGCTCTATGTGAATCCTTGCGCAAGATCCCACACCAGAGATCTATTTTTATTTTCTATATTTTATATCTCTATTTTTTGTGCTAACCACTAATGTTTACTATTTCTGGTGGTTTGTGATTTTTTGTTGTTGTTGTTGTTTCTGATTTTGACTTGCTTGGATAAATAACAAAACGATTCGCGTTGCATTAGATTTGAGGTGTTTTTTTTATCTCTATAACATTTGGATTTTGGAAATAAAATGAACCTCTCATGTGTTTATCTTGAGTGTTTCTTTCCTTCATAGATCACATTTCAAATTGGTGCTCTAAAAATGGACCTAGATTTTGTTTCTTGCATATATGTTTCACATAGTAATTAGGCCCTATGAACACTATTTGTGGAAATCTTGAGAGAGTGGGCTTCATTCACTTGTCTTACATGTGAAACTCTTCTTGACAACATATCGCCTTTTAGGTAGGGAAGGATTTGTTTATATCTCATTGGTCAACTTGGTTTGGGCTTCAACTTTTGGCAATACTTTCTCTCTTTGGGGAGATTGGTGTTGCTTGTTATTGTGTGAACCTTGAATGAGGTAATTTCAAATTAGTGGGTCAATTAATATTGTTTTCTATGATTGGGTGAGGTGAAGAGGCTAGAGGATTATGCTCTTTTCCCTTTTGGGAGAATCATAAACTTGGAACCCTTGAATCCAAACCAAGTCCCCATGTGGTCCATATTGTGACTCTTCCTTGTTAGAGAGGGTTAAATATATTGGACATTCCCTTTGTTTGGTAAACCACATGAATGGAACCTCAAGTGGTAATAGCCATTTTCACGATGGTAGCAGCAGCCGCTATATAAATGTCCTTGTGGAAGAAATCTCCGTGGGTGTAGTTTCTTGTGGGTTGTCAGATCTCCTCAACAACTCCTGATTGATTAAATTTTTAGACTGTGTCAAAACCTCGATGCATCGGGATTGGATTTCACCCACTTGAGATTGCAAAATTTGCTGAGTCAAGCCATTACTAAGAACCATAGTGAAACCAACTTTTTATTCTCTAGGACTATGTGCATGATTGGAAAACATTTGAAAACATACACAAGTAGCCTTCTTATGGAGTAGAAATACTACGACACTGTCCATGTTCATGTGCAAGTTTTCTTTGTCCCTTGCCCATTGTTTGAAGGCATTGATTGTTTGAACTCTTTGATTTCTATTTTGCGTGCCTGATTCATGATAAAATCTATTAATGCATCTAGTTGGTCAATTAAAACAATTAAAAACTAAGTTCTGTGTCCTTTCCTTGCACGATATCTTGCCAATTTGTTGTTATATTCTCACACCAGTCTGGTCTTTCCTTGTGTTCCTATGCACTTTGTCACATGGTCCTGCGTAAATCCTCACGTGAGAAAGCATTTTGTCACCTGAAATTGCCTGCTAGTGAGCTGTTTGTTGTCATTTTTGACCCTGTTTAGCTTGCTATCCTATCATTTTTGGTTTTCTGTTAGAATCTTGTTTTTGCTTAGGATTCTTGCATTTGACCTCTTGGATTAGCAACCTTTGATTTCACAAGTGACCTTGCTTGGCACTTGGTGAGCTAGAAACTGTCCTTGTTGAAAAGATAAACCTTTAGATTCTTTGATAATACACTTGGAGAGTTTCGGTAGTCTCTTGTCCATCCAATTTCATACAATTTCAATCACAATTAATATAATTTGGGTAATACCATCCTCCTTATTTATATGTGCTAGGGTATTCACCCAAATTTATTGGGCACCTCTGTGGCAGTGTTGGCTTATCCCACTTTGCAATTTTCTATCTTATCACCTCTTTTGGGACAAGTTAGTGCCTTTTCTATCCTAGTTTGGTACCAACATTTATTAGGGTAATCCTATCAGCTAGTACCTTTTTCTTTCATGCCAGTTACAACAAGTAAATCAAGGAAAATGACCTCGGGTGGTTTTTAACAAATTACCCTTAGTTCAAACTCACCAAAGACATAAGGGAAAATAATCCATATTTGATAAATCACCTAGGAATACTTCGGAAGTGTGGTTTGATTCCAAGAGTCATCTTAGTGAGTTGGGTATCCCCTTAGCATCTTCTCACTCTTCGATGGATATGAGTTACATGATGACTTGGAGAGAGAGGGATAAACATCTTGATGACATGTTTGTGAAATATGGGAACGTTATTTCTTCTTGTGGTTCCTCTCATAATAGTAGACCAACCTCACCCTTTATTTCAACAAGATATTTGGATGCACACCAAAGGGCTTAGAGAGAGAGAGAGGTAAGAGACATGCTTATGACAATGAGTTATCACAACATGAGAAACAAGGAGATGAACTTTATGATACTCATGTCAATACAACTTATACCAATAACTTTTTTCAAAATTCAAGACCAAGCTCACCTCTTAAATAACCTACCAATTACATGAGTGACAGACTAAAGAGGATTGAGCGTGAAAAGAAAGCATTCCAAGATAAAAAATCTCATAAGGAAGAAAAAATTATATGCCTAGAGTTGGAGAAACAAACTTTGGTAGAAATGGAAAGGAAATCCTTTCAAGAGGAGAGAGATAGGCTCTTGGCTAGACAACTCAATGATCCTTTCAATAATATGCATGTTAGTGGTGGAAATAGTTCTCCTCCATCCACTCCTCCTAGGACTCCATGGAGTAAGAGACATTCAAGATCACCATCACAATCTCCTATCCCTAGGGGAAGAAGGGTTTCTAGACATGATCATTATAGGAGATAAACCCCTCCTAGGAACTCAAGACCATCATTAAAATGTGCTCATTATGGTTCATAGTATGGGGGTAGTAGCTTGAGATTTGATCGCACCTCCCAAGACTTTATGAAAATGCAACAAGAACCACGTTTTCAACAATATGTGGAGAAATATGTGGAGCAAAACAAGGATAAGTTCCTAGATATTCTAATCAACAAGGGTGCTAGGGTCCTTTACAACTTTGATGTGGATAAAAAGATTAAGAAACAAGGTCCATCCCAAGAGGAGAAGCTCAACAAAATGAAAAGGACAATGGACACGATTTTTTCTCCTAAGAATTCTTTCTCATTGGACTTGATTTGTCCTAATCCTTTTGATAAGAGTGTTGACATGACTGAATTTCCTAGAAAGGTTGAAATTACTCAATATGACAAATATGATGGGAGTGGAGATCCACATGATCATGTGTGCTAGTTTTATACCACAAGTTTTGAGTTCCATCAAGATGATTCATACCTTATGAGATTGTTCCCATGAAGTCTTAAGGAAAAAGCAATGGAATGGTTTACTAAGATAACTCCCCCTATGAATACTTTCAAAGAGCTTGTTCACAGATTTGTTCAACACTTTGCATACAATGTTTCAAGATCTATCACTTTGTTGGACTTATGTAGCTTAAAATAGAATCAAGGAGAATTCTTTGTTACCTTCTTGCAAAGGTGGTGACAAAAATGCTCTTGCTATTCTAGAACTATTCCTGATAATGAAAAGATTGACATTCTTGTTATTAATTTGGTTCCCGAAATGTGGTATGAAGTTAAGAAAATGGGTTTTGATTCATTTGACACCATGGTTGAGACTGCATGTAGGATTGAGGATGTTTTAAGAGAATAAGGAATTTTGGAAAAACATGGAAATAACAACAACAATGGTCAAACCAACAACAACTCTAACAAGGATAAAGGGAAGAACCAATATTGAAATAGGAACAAACAAGTGGTTAATGATGGATTTGTGGATTCCTCCCAACCTAAAGATCAACCTGTGCTCCACTTATCTAGTACTATTCAAGCTACAAAGCTTAATATATCCAATCAACAAGAAAGTAAGCCAAGTTACCAAGGTAAGCCTAAGAGTGAAAGGCGTAAATTTTCAAAACTTGGTGAGTCATATGAGCAAATTTTGAAGAAATTTATTGATAACAATCTGGTGCACCCTCAAGATGCTGCGTATTTTCATATACCTGAAGTTAAACCACATTGGTGGAAGGAGAAAGCCTATTGCATATTTCATAATGGCATTGGACATGATGTTGAACACTACTGGAAACTCAAGCATATCATTCAAGATCTTATTGAGAGTAAAAAAATTACAATATATGGATTAAAAACCAACGCTAATCATAAAGCATTCAAGGAACCTTTGCCCAAATATGAAAAGGGGGAAACCTCTAAAGTTAAGAATGGCAAAGATGAGATCAACTATACTTACATAGAAGCGGAGACTACCATCAACATGCTTGAATTTGTGGAATAAAATGTTAATATGATGAGTCAAAGAGATCCTTATGGTTATGATCTAGATGAAGACTCTCCTCCTATTTTTGATAAAGAACCTGTTGTGGTGCTAAGGGGTCCCAACTCTAGAAGGTCATCTCAAGCCCTTAATTCTTTTACCTAAATTAAATCTCATGTTGTTATTAGAGGACCCAATTCAAGTCAATCCAGTAAACCTAAGCAAGAGGCATCCAAGCCTGTCACCTTGAAACTAGTTGTTAATCCTAAATCAAGTTATAATCTTGTTGATCAGTTATAAAGAACCCCTGCTCAGATTTCAATCTTTGATCTCTTAGAGTTGTCTCCAAGACATAATAAAATCCTTGAGGATGCTTTGCGCATGGAAAATGTCCCCAACAACTTAGATATTGATCAATTCTAGAATATGGTTAATCACATTGCTAGCCCTCATTACCTTACATTTTCATAAGATGATGATAAATCCTTGAGCCATCCGCACAATCTTTCCCTTCATATTGAGGTCCTAATCCATAGAACCCATGTTAGGCATGTGTTGATAGATGGGGGTGTTGGGCTTAATATTTGTTCCTTTAGTCTTTTGAAAGAATTGGGTTATTCTGAAGAGGTTATAGATACCAGAAAAATGATTATTATCAAAGCCTATGATGAGGCAGAAAAAAGTTCCAAGGGGTTGCTCATCCCACCTGCTAGGATTGGCCCTATTCAAAAGGATATTTTATTTCAAATAGTTGATTAAGGACCCCTTGCATATAATATTTTACCTGGTAGACCATGGATTCATGACATGCAAGTAGTGTCGTCTACCTACCATCAATGTGTTAAGTTCCCCTACAATAGAGTAGAGATTTGTATACCTAGGGATAACACTTTATCTATCAATTCAATTTCAGTAGGGGCTCATGTTCCCCTCAATAGAGAAGTAGAAGATTTTGATACAACCTTAGCTGAATGTAAAGACAAGCTTAAGTCAGTAGACCTTGGTATGGGGGGTATCAACTCAACTCCCCCACAACATTGCCAGTTTCACCTAGGTCTTATGGAAAACCTTCAAAAGAGAAGAATCCTTCTTCTTTATCTTGACTTTATTTGGAAAATTTGTAGAGTCATCAGTGCCTATACAAGATGAGAAAGAAGAGACATTTGTTAGAGATTAGATCTATAGAGAAGAAAAATATATGCACAATGAGAACTTCTCTCCCGCCCCTAAGACTTATGGAAGAGGGTCTACCTTTGTCAAAAATATGGGTTATCCTTGGGATGGCCCTCTTAATCACAAATTGGATGCTAGGTCTGAACCTCTTGATCATGCCAAATTTGGACGCAAGTCTAAGAAGCCAGTTGGCCTACGATTTGAAAATTGCAACAAGCATACTAATCCTCTCTTTGAAAAGTTGGATAGTGACGATGAACCAGAGTATGTACCTAATTTGACAAATCAGAAAGATATGTGTGAAGATTGGGTCCCTTCTACTAATCTCCTTTGGGGAGATTCAGATATTTTAGTCACCTGTGCATCATTTGCAACTTTAGAACAAGAATCAAATATAGAAGATCCTTTGAGAGAGCGTCAGCGAAAAAATCTTGTTCATTTAATAGAAAGAGAAAGTACTACTTTTGATGAAACTAGACCTTCTACATCATGATGTCCCAAACCTTTATGGTGTAAGCATCCTATTCGTAGTTCAGATACAAGTTCTAATTTGTATGAATGGGACTCTTTTTCAGAGCCTTCTATAGTTGATAGAGATATTGATGTTGTTCCTAATTATAGTTCTCAACCCAAGGTAGCTGACGAGGCATGTGTAGGATTAGAGGATTCTAACCCATGTGTTGCCTTAGTAGATGATTCTTCACTTGTTAGGATGAATCCTGATTTGGGTAGCTTAAAGGGATACTTGACAGATTCTAACTCTTCGGTCACCAGTGATAATATCATTCACATTTATAACCTTGAACCAGTCATTGACTTGCCTCTTGTTCATCCTAACCTTATTGATTGGTCTCAACGCTATCAAGAACCTAAGATTTTAACATTCCAAAATGATTATGAGATAGCTTGTTACCTAAATGCCATTGAACCCGTAGTCTCTTCCACTAGTGAACTAGCTACCAACATGACAGAGCCAGACATCAAGTACCTTAGTCACAAGATAAAAAGAAAATAAAATAAAAAGAATAGGTGTTTTGATGGCGAAAACCACTGTGTGGCGGTGTCAGAACTGAAAAAAGTAAAAATATTTGACGTATCCAACAGTAAAAACCTCTCTGAGGTGCCTAAGGATGAGGTACTCAATCATCTCCCTATCTATTTTCAAGATACATCTTCAGTGCTTATCGAGCCAACACAAGCAGTTAATTTGGGTACAAATGAGGCTCCACAGATAGTACATTTGGCTGAGTCCTTGTCATCAATAGAAAAATAAACTTACACTAAGTTCTTACAACAAAAGAAGATCAATTTTGCATGGACTTATTTAGATATGCCAGGATTGGACATTAATATTATTATGCATCACTTATCTATTGCTCCAAATATCAAACCATTTAAACAAAAATTGAGAAAGATGCATCCTCACATAGCTCTCCTAGTAAAAGAAGAATTAGAGAAACTCCTTGGTGCAAAATTCATAAGAGCTATTGCCTATGCTGAATGGATATCAAACATTGTACTATTTTCAAAACATGAAAAATCCATTCGAGTTTGCACAGATTTTAGAGATGTCAATAGAGCATGCCCAAAGGATGACTTTCCACTCCCCAATATAGACATGATAGTGGATATGACTGCGGGTCATGAGATTTATTCCTTGATGGATGGTTTTTCTGGATATAATCATATTAAGATAGCTCCTGAAGACCAAGAAAATATTGCATTCACTTGTGCATGGGGTACCTATTGTTTGAACGTTATGCCTTTTGGATTAAAAAATACAGGAGCTACCTATCAACGAGCTATGAAAACTATTTTTCATGACATGAAATATGGAAGATTATGTGGATGACACCTTGGCCAAATATAAACAAAGAGATACACACTTAGATGATTTGGAAGTCATTCTAGACCGCATGGAACGATTTCAACTAAGGTTAAATCCTAAAAAGTGTGCATTTGGAGTCACCTCTGGAAAACTACTTGGATTCATCATTTCAGAAAAAGGAATAGAGGTTGAACTTGAAAAGGTTCAAGCAATCATATATATGCCACCTGCTAAAAATATTAGTCAAATGACGAGTCTGTAAGGATGTCTTCAATCTATAAGGAGATTCATTTCACAACTGGTAGATCGAGCTCAACCCTTCAACAAGAACTTACACAAAGGAGTCAAATGTGTTTGGAATGAGGATTGTCAAAAGAGCATAGATCAAATCAAGAAATATTTGGCAAATCCTCCTATTTTAATGCCTCCTATCCCAGGGAAACCGCTCATTCTCTACATTTCAGTGATAGAATCTTCCTTGGGGGAATTACTAGCTCAACTTGATGAAAATGGGAAAGAAAGAGAAATATACTATATTAGTCGTAGTCTTGTCTCATATGAGGTTAACTACACTAGCATTGAGAAATCTTGCTTTGTTGTTTTGTTTGCTTCCCAAAAGTTGCAACATTACATGCTTGCACACACTATACACGTCATAGAAAAAATAGATCCACTCAAATACTTGCTAAGTAAGGCTTCTCTCACAGGTAGACTTGCTAAACAGATGATGATACTTTTGGAATTTGATATAGAGTACATCAAGTGAAAATCAATCAAAGGACAAGCCATAGCAGATCAATTGGCTGATTTCCCATTACAAGATGATGCACCTATTCATGTTGACTTCCTAGATGAGAATCTTATCTATCTGACCGAAAGGACATGGAAGATGTTCTTTGATGGATCTTTTATGCAAAATGGTTCAAGAGCTGGTGTGTTGTTTTTTTATCCTCATGGGTACACGATTCCTAAGTCTTACAAATTATTGTTCCCATGTACAAACAATATTGCTGAGTATGAAACTTTAAAAAATGGACTTAAGATGGCCATAGAATGGAGAGCCATAGAGTTACACATCTATGGGGATTCATAGCTGATAATCAACCAAGTTAATGATGAATATCAAACAAAACATGAGAAAATGGTACCTTACAAGAAAATGGTTGATTCCTTGAAATGATATTTCACATTTGTCAGATTTCAGCAAATCCCTAGAGCAGAAAGCAAAGAAGCTGATGCTATGGCTACAATTGCTTCACTTCTACAGTTAGAGAAACATGAATCAAGATTTGAATTCCTGGTGGAAAAGCTACATCATCCTATCTTTAACTCTCAAGAAAGCCATGCCATTTGTACACTTGTTGGTCATGAGTCATCCCGTTATGGTGCCATTTATTCATACCTTCCTAATGGCATTATACCTAAAACCTTTAACCAATCTGAATGCAGAAATCTTACCCAAAAAGTCTCTTGTCATTCCCTTAGCGCTAGTGATTTTTATAGGAGGGGTCTAGATGGGACACTTCTTAGATGCTTAGAAAAGGAACAATCTAACCAAGCGTTAGTTGACATTCATGAGGGCATCTCTGGGGGACATTCCAATGGTTTTTCCATGGCCTGAAGGTTGCTTAGGGTGGGGTACTATTGGCCTACGATGTAGATTGATGTGGTAGTTTTTGAAAAGTCATGTGAAATGTGTCAAAAACATGCTAACCTGATACATGCTCCAGGTAGGGATCTCATTCGTTCTATATCTCATTGGTCATTTCAGCGCTGGGCCTTTGACCTTGTTGGGAAGATTCATCCCAACTCATCAGCTAGACACAAGTTTATTATCACTGCTACTGATTACTTCACTAAATGGGTAGAAGTTGTCCCACTTTCTGTTGCCTTAGGCAAGACAGTCTCTCTATTCATTCTGAACCATATCATCTATCGATATGGAGTGCCTTCTGAGATTATTACTGACAATGGAGGCCAGTTCAAAAATAAGGACCTTAAACAACTCTGCAAGAAATTCAAGATTAAACAACATTGGTCCTCCATTTATTTCCCACAAGGAAATGGTCAAGCAGAGGCATCAAACAAGACCATTCTTAAAATCTTGCATAGAATAGTCTGTAAGAATGGTAGAGATTGGCATTTATAGATAAATCTGGCTATGTGGGCCTATAGAACAAATATTTGTACTCCTACTGGGGATACTATTTTTTCCCTTGTATATGGTGCTAAAGCAGTGTTACCTTTGGAGGTTGAGATTCCATCACTTTGAGTTTCTCTCCATGGTCTAGTTACAGATGAAGACTGCCGCGCCATGAGACTTCAAGAGTTAGAACTTCTAGATGACAAATGTCAAGCATCATTTGACCATATGAGGGTTTATCAAAAGCGCATGTCCAAAGCCTTCAACAAAAGGGTTCGCCCTAGAGAATTCCAAGTAGTAGATCTTGTCCTATGTGAAAATCCTAAGAATCAACAACATAGAGATCAAAAGGGAAAATTTGAACCTAATTGGCTCAGACGTTATATTATTACAACAACTTTTTGAAAAGGTGCTTATTTACTATTTACAACAGAGGGAAAGTAGCTCCCTGATCCTATCAATGTCTTGCACCTGAAGAATTTCTATCCATGATGTCCATCCTCTCTAGGGTCATCCTTTGTACATAATTATTGATCCTAAAAAAATTCAAAAAAATGAAATTTTGTCCAAAATTCTAAAACTTGGAAAATGTCCTGAAAAAATGATCATCTTAGTGAAAACCTAGCAATAGGCGCTTTGATGTATCTTGAAAAAAATTATATATTCCAAAAATACAAAAAAATTCAAAATTCAAAAAATTCAAAAAACAAAAAGAAAAAGTGCTTTGGTGAAAACCTAGAAACAGGCGCCTTGCTAGCAAAAATTCAAAAAAATTATAAAAAGTCCTAAAAAAAAAAGAAGAAAAAAATGAAAAAAATGAAAGAAAAAAATTGTCATAAAATCCAAGTGGTGTAAACCTAGAAACGGACGCTACTTGAGGCCTTTGCACCTCTGTTTCTTAGCGCGTATCCATGACACTTAGCCTTTCTCCATCATGACATGTACTTGTTTCCTTGGTTTGGAATTGTTCTTTGTCTTTGTCTAGGGGGCATACCTATGTTAGCTTTGGTCTCTTGGATGTGTTAGTCTTTAGGACATCTTTCAAATGGTGTTTTTCAACACCACCCCAACTGTATTTTTCAATACAACCCCTGACATCGAGTGTTTTTCAACACATATTGGTTTTGTCTTACCCAGTTTTGTCATGTGGTCTTACCTTCTTGCAAGCATTCAATCCTTATCCTTGAAACTCAGTATCAGTTAACACACTTAAATTTTTAAACACAACACTTAATGCTTGATCTATGTCATGATCTTTTCTTTGTGTGTTGACTGTTATGGATTTTCGTTGAGTGTCCTTGTCTAATAAGTCTCTCCATGATGCATAGCTAGAGGACTTGGGGCATGGGGCATGTTTTAATTTTCTTCCTGCTTTATGCTTAACTATTTTTGCACAACCGTTCTTGTGGTCATCCTGGCATCTATGCCTTGATGTGAGCGTGGTTTTGCTACATTAAACTGGGTAAGCTAATATCATAGTCATCTTGACCTTTATTTCTTTGATGCTTATGTTAGAATCTTTCCACATTCCAGTCCGATATAAATCACATTCATATCTTTATAGTTGCACTTGTGACTAGTGATGATTGTGTGATTTTCCAATGTCCATTAATAATGGCCCAATGATAAAAATAAGTTCCTTAACATTCTCTAATGAATGATGAACACAAAGTCCTATGTTATAGTTTCTATACTGCAAGTACACCTTTGCATTTTCATATAGATTGCATTGTTAGACCTCATTTTAGTTTACATTTTTAGACTGTATTATGAGTTTGAGAGGGTTTCCCTTCATCTTTCTTGTGGACTTTTAATTAACTATGACCACATTCTGATCTTCATTTCCTTATCTTCTTTCGTGATCTCAATCAAAATTTTCTATCAAAATAGTTGATTGATTTTGGGGCATTCTCTCTCCTAAGGAAAATTCTCTTTCTTCTCTCCATCGCTTTCCACGTCTTCCAAACTTCTATCTTCCATTTTATTTCACCCCACTTCTTTTCTTCTAATTCAATCTTGGGGCATAATCTTTCATGCTTAATGATTTACCTTGGTTCTTTGATCCTTATATCTTAAATCTTACATCAAGAACCTTATCTTTAGTTTGATTTGATCAATTTGATAAATTTTGTTGTTTCTCTTCTATCTCATTTCGATTTCAATCACGAGGGTGCAATACCTATCAAACTTCAATCCTTGATTCAGCTTTATCAATCCTATCATTTGTTCCTCTTGGGGCAACCTTGCTTGAGATTCTTATCTCGGACATGTCAATTACTTATTTACAATAGTGTTGACCTTGTCTTTTTTCAATCTTCTTATCTTTATCCTGATGTCAATTACTTACATACAACGGTGTTGATGTATGTGTTATTTTGTGATCCCAAATCAATCTCATGCTTCAACTCCATTCTTTGACTACATGTGTTCCCAGAATGATCACACATTAGTCAAAGAGGGGAAAATGTATGCACCCTAAAATGGTCACCTCGACTGTGGGCCCCCATTTATCATTTTATCAATTTATCAAATTCCTGAATCAATGCTTTGCAACATTTTCAATTCAAATCAATTTCCTTGATCAAATCATAATTAATTTAATTATTTCAATATTTACTAAGGTTTGATCATTTTTATTTAATTAAAAGATTTAATCTCTCTTTTAATTAAATAAAATTCATCTTATTTAATTAAATTAAATTCCTCTCATTTAATTAAATAAAATTCTTCTAATTTATTTAATTATAAAGAAAACCTCTCTTTTAATTAAATAAATAAAAATCCCCACTTAAAGCACTTTATTTGATGAAAAAGGAAATAAATTAAATAAAAATTAAATAAAAGTCCCTTTTTCTTCACATCTTCCTAAGTGGTGGGATTTTTTCCTCTTAATCATAGCCTTTGATTTTTGCCTCTTAATCTCTACCATTCACTTTTCTTTATAAGGAGCCTTCTCCCTCTCATTCTAAGAGATATAATTTTTAGGTATTGTTATGCTGCAGCTTTGGAGAGCAATTTTGGAGGAGAATTTGAGCACTCAAGCTTGGATATTACAGCTTCTGTCTTCTTGTCTTCTTCTTCTTGCATCCATGGCTACTCATGTAGATTAGATTCATGTTTACTTTCATAGATTAAACTTGCATTTGTATTTCATTTCATAGAATAAATCTTGCATTTTTATCATTTAGATTAATTTTCTTTCATGCATTGCAATCATATAGAATAGATTTAATTTTCATGCATTGAATCTCTCATTTCATGATGTACTTGCATGGGCACAACTAGGTCAATCTCAGGGCCTCCATTACAAACCATTGCACTCCATGACTAGGGAGCTATGAGTCGATATTTGAGGCCTCATTCTTGAGCAACTTTGGATGGAATGACTCATATAAGTGTGTCAACATTTTAGCACACACCTCTCCATATGGAAGAGTTCTGGATCCATTTGGATCAGTTTGTTCAGATGGAGTAAGAAGGGCTATTCAGAGCCTAGGAGGAGTTAGGAAGAATTGTTGTTCTACTTGATTGGTGTTCACAAGTTGAAAGGAGTAGGATCTTAATTAGAGATTCCTAAGGAGATGAGGGTTAGTGTAGAACCCTAATAGGTTAGAGGAGTGACCTAAGGAGACCCTAGAGGAAGATAGGGTAGAGAAAGACTTGTGTTACATCATAGTGGTATCAGAGTAAGTTAAAGACTTGGGAAGTCAGTGTATGTTTGCAGCTACTAGTGAATTAATAGGAGAGTCATTCATGGTGACAAATGCAGAGCTATATAAAGAATTGGATGAGAAAAAGGAGAAGAATAGAGTCCTTGAAGAAACCTTAGAAGGAATGAAGATAAGGCTAGAAGAAGTTGCTAATGTAGAAGCTAGAAACAAAGAAGTTGAAAGTAGTGATAGGGGTAAAAAGATAGAAGAAGAAGACCTTATCCCTAAACTAGAACCTGTCTTGAATGAAGAGCCCTTCCTCAAAGCCATAAAATCCCTAGGAGGAAAGGCATTGGAAGGTATACCATTGTTTAGTGGAAAGATGGACATAGAGGAAGTAATGGAATGTATAAAGGAATGGAGAACCATTTCAAGTGTGAAGGAGTGACTAAAGTACAAAAGCTCAAGGTGGCCAAATCAAGACTCAGAGAGTTAGCCCTAACATGGTGGAAATCCCTTCAAGATGAGAGGGTTAGGATGGGTAAGAAACCCATAGAAAATTGGAATGTAATGGTGATCAAGCTAAAAGAGAATTACCTGCCAGAGAAATACGAGATCCAACTTCATAGGAAAATATAGAACTTGAAGAAAAAAGAATTAGATGTGGCCTCATATACAGAGGAATTCCAAAGATTGTGTCTTAGATTTAAGAAAAAAGAAGAGGAATCAACCAAATTTGCTAGGAAATTGGTTGGATTGAAATGGAACATCCAAGAAGAAATCATTTTGTGGACACCAACCATGGTTCAAAGGTGTCATCAATTAGCCCTAAGAGTCGAAGAAAAGAATAGAAAGAAGGGTAACTCTAACTTAAAGAAAAATAGAGGTAGAGGAAGAGACCAAAGGGGTTAAAGAGGAGGCTATCAAGGCAGAGGAAATGAGCAAAGGTCACAAGGTGAGAACAAGCTGACAGAGCGTAATACTGAAAGAACTCCAAGAGGTGGCTTTAACAGAGGCATGGGAAATCAAGGAGGTTCCAACAGAGGGAGAGGAGGTAGAAGTAACTCATAGTTTGCAAGTATTAAGTGTTACAACTATGGTCAATTAGGCCATCTAGCATATATGTGCCCTGACAAGCCTACTACTTTAAATCATGACAAAAGAGTGGCTTATGCTCATGAGGACACTTCAAGTATGAAAGCACCTGAGATTGACCATCTAAATTCAGAGATGGGTGAAAACTTAGTGTTTAGAAGGGTATGTATAAGCAAACCAAGTAAAGATGAGTCCAAGCATAGGAGGGCTTTGTTTAGGATAAGATGCAAGATCCTTGGCAAAGTTTGTAATGTTATAGTGGATTATGGCTCCACTGGTAATATTATCTCTGAGGAAGCAGTCAACAAACTCAAGTTCACCAAAGTACCTCATGTAAATCCCTAGAAGGTGACATGGCTAAACAAAGGCCAAAGTGTATTGGTAAATGAGAAGACATGGGTGGAATTCTCTATAGCAAGGTATAAGGATAAACTCTTGTGTGACATCGTACCAATGGATGCCTGTCATTTTTTGTTAGGAAGACCCTAGAAAATTGGTAATGGGGCATTATATGATGGGAAGGAGAATTCCATTACTTTCAAGAAAGGAGGAAAAACTTTCAAGATTCAGTCTTTGTTTGAAGAAGAGGAGCCACTGTCCAAGACCCCTAACATCATGTTGTGTAGTGGAAAGGATTTTGTGAGAATTCTCAAGGATGATGAGAAGGAAGGGTGTGCTATTGTGATTAGACGCAAGGAGAAAGAGAAATGCATCAAGGATCCATTACCATTAGAGATACAAAAATTGCTTGAGAAGTATAAAGACATAGTGAGTGATGGCACTCCTGCTACCCTACCTCCTAGGAGAGTAATAAGTCATCAGATAGAATTTTTCCCTGGTGCATCTTTGCCTAATAAGGCAGCTTATAAGCTAACCCCTAATCAAAATTTGGAAGTGGCAAGGCAGGTGCAAGAAATCTTGGATCAAGGCTTGAGCAAGAAGAGTATAAGCCCATGTGCAGTCCCGATTGTGTTGGCATCCAAGAAGGGAGGAAAATGGAGAATTTGAACAGATTCAAGGGCTATAAATAGAAACCCAATAAGGTATAGGTTCCCCATACCTAGAATTGAGGATCTCATGGATTTCCTTGGAGGGGAAATGTACTTTACCAAGTTAGATTTAAAGAGTGTTTATCACCAAATCAGTGTGAAAGAAGGGGATGAATGGAAAACAACATTCAAGACCAGAGATGGATTATATGAATGGCTTGTGATGCCATTTGGCCTCCCAAATGCTCCAAGAACATTCCTGCAGCTCATGAATGAAGTGCTCAAGGAATTTATAGGGAAGTTTGTAGTGGTATATCTTGATGATATACTAATATTTAGCAAGACAAAGGAGGAGCATATCAAGCATGTAGATGCAGTTTTGTAGAGATTACATGAAGAGGAATTGGCTATCAACCTTGAAAAGTGTGAATTCTTCAAGTGAGAACTAGTATACTTGGGCTTTGTAGTGTCCCAAAGATCCTTGAATATGGATCAAGACAAAGTGGCAGCTATCCTAAACTGGCCTCCACCAACCACAACCATTGAGGTAAGAAGTTTTCATGGCTTATCCTAGTTTTATAAGAAATTTATCAAGAACTTTAGTGGTATTTGTGCTCCTTTGTTGGATACCATTAAGGGTGGTGTCAAAACTAATTTTAGGTGGACCTTAGAAGCAGGGAAAGCCTTTGAGTTGTTGAAGAAACAAGTAGCCACTCAACCCATCCTACAATTACCAAGCTTTGAGAAATTGTTCACTATTGAGTGTGATGCTAGTGGAATAGTAGTAGGGGGTGTATTGAGTCAAGAAGGTAGGCCAATTGCCTTCTTCAATGATAAATTAAATGAGGCTAAGAATAAATACTCTTCTTATGACTTAGGAATTTATGCTTTAGTTCAGTCCCTTAGAAAATGGAAGCATTATCTATTTCCCAAAGAGTTTGTTTTGTTTACTGACAACTAAGCCCTCAGTTACATTAATACTCGGGAGAAACTAAGAAGTACACATTTGAAATGGGTGGAGTATTTACAAGCATTTACCTTTACAATAAAGCACAAGAAAGGGTAGATCAACAAGGCTATAGATGCACTAAGAAGGAGGTTGCTGACAGTCCAATAAGTCCAATTGAATATTATTGGCATTGATAGTTTCAAAGATCTCTAAAAGGAAGATGGGGACTTTGGGGAAGCATACAAGGTATGTGTTGATTTTCAGAACCATTTCCATAGCAAGTTCTCAAAGTTTACTTTGAAAAATGGACTATTATAGAGGGGTAATCAGTTATGTGTGCCAAGAGGCTCTATGAGAATGAATCTCATATAGGAGAAACACAATGGGTGTTTTATTGGTCACTTTGGTTTCAACAAAACCTTGGAGCTTGTGTAAAGGTTCTACCATTAGCCACAGTTGGTAAGAGATGTTACCAAATATGTGGAGCAGTGTGTTGTATGCATGAAAGCCAAGGGAGGAATCAATAATGCAAGCTTATATCTGCCTTTACAAGTCCCTAACTGGCCATGGGAGTGTGTGAGCATGGACTTCATAGTAGGTCTACCCAAAACCAAGAAAGGATATGATAGAATTTATGTAATGGTTGACAAATTTAGCAAGATGGGTCATTTCATACCATACAAGACTACTAATGATGCTAGCCACATAGCCTATTTGTTCTTTAAGGAGATTGTGAGGATCCATGGTCTTCCCATAAGTATAGTATCAGATAGGGATGTGAAATTTATGATCCATTTCAGGAGGACATTGTGGACTAGATTGGGTACCAATATTTCTTTTGGTTCATCTTACCACCCTTAGACTGATGGCCACACTGAGGTATTCAATAGAGTGTTGGGTAACCTATTGAGGTGCCTAACCAAGGAGTATGGTCAGAATTGGGATGTGGTCATTCGCCAAGCAAAATATGCCTACAATGACAGTAAGAACAGAACGATAGGGAGAAGCCCATTTGAGATTTTTTATGGGATGCACCCAAGGGGTGTGTGTGAGGTTAGGGATCTTGGAGGCATGGAGTATAGGAGTGGGATTGCTGAGGAATTCACCCACACTATGAAGGAGATACAGGATCAAGTGAAGAGGAAAATCCAAGACATTAAACAAAAGTTGAAGGCCAAAGTTGATGAAAAGAGGAAAGACATTCAGTTTGAGGTAGGTGACTATGTGATGATTCATTTGAAGAAATCTTAGTTACTAAAGGGTGTCCCTACCAAATTGAAGATGAAGAGGGTGGGACCTTACAAGATCCTAGCCAAATATGGGGCTAATGCATATAAAATTGACTTACCATCATATTTGAGCATATCTCTAGTGTTCAATGTACAAGACTTGATCCAAATCAAAGGGCAGTTATCAGAGAATGGTTAAGGCAGTCAAGGGGTCAGTGGTGATGTTGAGACTATTGTATTACCTTCAAAGCCAGAATTAGAAGCTAACAGAGTTCTAGAATCAAGAGTCAAGAAGACTACAAGGCATAAGGTGTACATGGAACACCTAATCTAGTGGAAGCATAAACCTGAATCAGAGGCCTCATTGATTGCAGAAGAAGACTTCAAAAAGGTGGGTATTTCTGAAGATTTATTGTCTACAGGAGTGACATAACTTTCCTGTGTGTGGGAGTATGGTGCAGGAGCACCTAGGTAGGGCTATAGGGCTTCTATTTTTTTTGGGCTTGTAGTGGTCCTAGCCAAGCCACTAATGCAAAAAATGGACTAAACAAGTCCTAGTGTGAAGTGTGTGAGTTTTGGATACCTTAATTGGTCCTTAGTGATGTTATTTGCAAGATTGTCCACATAGGGTACAATAGGGTGTTTTATGCATTATGATGTCAAATTAGAAAAGTAAGGGACTTGAGGTCCTATTTAAATGTAATAACACCTTAGATATGCATTTGGTTGAGTTTGGTGAACTGATGACCAAGTTTGGATAGAAAATCTAAAAAGATGTAAAAGTTGTCAATGTTGTCATTGACAACATTTGTTGCATAATTGCAACTTCAAGAAATTGGTTTCATAACTGTCTGAAACCATTGATTTTGTATCTTGGTCAACTACATAAGGCTATCCTCGACCTTTTGAAAGGGTTGGTTAGTTTTTGTAAGTGTGTGTACGGACTGAGTAGTAGCAAGAACATTCATAGTTAGTGTTTTTCTAAGCAATTGGTGTTTTAATGGATTGAATTGAATATTGTAATCCATGAAAGTATTAGAGTAGGTGTTTTTAAGTTACTGTGTGGTGTTGTATTTTGATTTTGTATGTAGTTTTTTAGTTTTGTAAATTATTTTGTTTCTTGTCCAGTCGTTGGTCTAAACCAGGCACCTGGTGAAGATGTGGTCATAGATCCTCTTCCCACACTAGACTCTGCATGGGCCTTTGGTATTAGGGAGGTGAATCCATGTACATATTTTAAAATTAAGGAGGGGCCCTCTAAAGAATGGGAGCTATTTTTAATGTGATTCCCTAGGCGAGCCAGATTTTCATGGCTAGGGATCACAAAAGATTGCAAAGATTATGGAGGGGATTGAAAGAATTCATTGCTTCAATTGCTAATTGTGGAGAGGTAGTGTGGTGTGAGAAGGACCCCCAAATTGAGTGAGAATTTTGGGTGGGAAGTTTTGTGCACCAAGAACAAGTTCTTTTGTGCAGACATACTCAATGCACTAGAAACCCTGATTTTTAGGCATGTTTGTAGGAGTCACTGTACAGACACCTTGGAGAAACAAGACCTAGAAAATATTTTGTGTCTTGAGAAAGGGTATCTGCATCCACTTTTATTTTTCCAACTTGTTCAGAAGTTTTACAAGTTATTATAAAAAAAAGAGCCTAATTAGGCCTAATAATTATAGCCCTATTTTGGGTGAATATGGCTTTGTTCTTGGAATTTGTTTAGGGTTCCGGTGCAAAGGGAGTTTGTGGACATTAAATTGGATCCAATTAGAAACCTAGGAGACTAGCTCTCGATAAGGAAGAGTTCTAGATCCATTTGGATCAGTTTGTTCAGATGGAGTAAGAAGGGCTATTGAGAGCCTAGGAGTTAGGAAGAATTGTTGTTTTACTTGATTGGTGTTCACAAGTTGAAATGAGTAGGATATTGAGCAGAGATTCCTAAGGAGAGTAGGGTTAGTCTAGAACCCTAATAGCTTAGAGGAGTTTCCTAAGGAGACCCTAGAGGAAGATAGGGTAGAGAAAGACTTGTGTTACATTATTCCTATTTGGGAAACCCCAAAATTGATGCCCATGATTACTTGTTGTGCATGACGTCTTTAACACACAAGGGCCAACACCACATTGACACATAGGCACATTGACTAAAGCCATCAACACTATATCAATAAATATTGCACTGTCATTCCAACATATCATTTTGTTTGAATTCATACTAGTTATAATTGCAATAAAAAGAAACATACTAATCATGTAGACAACATCTCAAATAAAATTGCAAAATGACTAGTGTTAATTACAGTAAAAAATGATAATTCTATTTATTTGATGATATAATAAATCTAAACAACATGTAAATGCAACGTCCTAACTTCACTTGATGGAAACCATATGTTGAGTTGTGATTGGGACTTTTAGTCCTTACCACACATTGAAATGCATGCAAAGGAATCTATAGTTGGGGGCATGTCAAATTGTGATATTGATATCAAGATTAAAGTGTATAGTTTGACATTCACAAATTGCCTTGTGTCAACTACAGTTAACAAACTAATCTCACGAAAATTGTTGATGTTTTGACAATTCCTCTAATTACTTCTTCTCCGCTTGAAACAATTGGGAGTACCCGAGAAAGACAAGTAGGCTCTACTATACCCTTTTCCATGTCCACTACATGCGCATATAATTTCCTCTTTTCTATATCCATTCCTCATCATGCTTCATTCTTGTTATATTTGTGGCCAAAATATTGATACTTAGAGTCTACTCACTTTCTCGGGTACTCCCAATTGTATGAATTGGAGTTGAACCATGTGTCACCTACACTAGATTGCAAGTCATTATTGACACATCAACAATTTTCGTGACAAGATAAGCAATTTGTGAATGTCAAATTCATGGATGAAACATGGGTCAATGAGTTTGACTCAAAAAACTATACACTTGAATCCAGATAGCAATATCACAAGATAATGAAAAGTTTTGATGCAATTTTAATGGGAGATGTAGTCAGGTATAAAAAAGAATGGTTCATGAAGAACAAAAGAACAAAAGAATGTCATCAAGCATTCAAAATGCAAATATGTAAACAATGCCAGTATTAAACAGTGAGCTCATAAACAATGCATGATGCCCTAGCATGCAGTCCACGAGCCATCAAGATGTTTCCTCATGAAATGATCATCAATGGGGAGTACCACATAGTGAATATAAAAAACAAAACAAATAAAGAAATATACATATACATATACATATACACATACATACACACACACACACACACACATATATATACATACATATATATACATACATATATATATGTATATATATACATATACATCTGGATGTATATGTATATGTATATGTATATGTATATATATATA
>MU223406.1:788836-798989 GCA_018584345.1 Thuja plicata | reverse complement strand
TGTGTGTATATATATATATATATATACACACATATATATATACACATATATATATATATACACACATATATATACACACACACACACACACACACACATATATATATATATATATATTTGCATCTAAAGATTACATGTATATATATATGCCAAATAACTTGTATATACTATACAAGGAAAGGAACTGAAAGATAAAATCATCTAGGCTCACAGAGGCCTTTAGCATAGCCAACTTTTAGAAGAATATGCAAGAGTATAGGGATACATAAGAGGATGAACATAAATAATAAGGGTATTCAATATATATTGTAGTGTTTACCACTTCTGTTACAACTGCATAGCCCTTCTATTTTGTTTGTTTAAACTTTTACAGTATCACATGCACGCTAAGAAAAAGGACAGTGGAGGATAAGGATTCCCCTTCACAAGCACTTTGTGTTGCAGATAATCCTTTTAGAATTTGATGAACATTTTCTATACCTATTAGTATTACTACACTGTTGTGATTTTGTAGCTTTCCTTTTTCAGAAAGATGGGTTCAAGTTGGATTAGTGCAGTCATGGTAGTAATGCTCTTAGTATTGGATCTCTTGGCATGTTGCTTCTTTGGTTGTGTATCTACCAAGGATGTGGGTATTCATGCATGTATGATAGTATATATACATCGAGTATTGAAAGGGCTTGTGGTTTGTGATAAATGGTTTAATGGGGGTGTGTTGTACATGTTTTGTTACATGTATATGTTGTCTATTCAGTATATTTCCCTTTCATATCTGGATATGTATCTTTAATTGACTTTGGTCCTGAGCTCTTTTAGATATTTGGGTGTTTCATTCTAAACATGATGGGTTCTCATTTTAGTTGAAAATAATGTTATGTAAGTCATTGAATGGTATAAGAGATAGTTATGTAACCTTGGGGTCACTTGAGTGATCTAAGGACTTATGTAAAGGTCAAGGACCTATAAGGGTATCTATAGTTGTAATATGGCCATTAATACCATTAAATCAGGTAATTCCAATCAAAGTGAAAAGATGCGAAAAAGAAGATGTAAAATTGCATTCATGCAATTATGGCCTAGAATGGTCATCTAGGGGTTATGGGTTAGTATGGATTGTAAAGGTTGTTTTAAAACCTTATAAATATCCTAAATGGGGGTATGAGAAACCATGTTGTCAATTTGACAACATTGGTTGTCAACTTGACAACACCATTAAGCCTATTTGGTTTTGACAATCAGTTTTATAACTATAATGGAACAGTTTTGGGCAGTTAGGTGGTTGCAATCAGGTTTCTTTGAAGAGTTTGAGTCTATTTATTTGTTGATCCATGTGAGTGGAAAGGGGGGTGTAGAGTGGATGTGTAAGAAAATGATAATGTAATCGGTTCAATCAATAAAATAAATGTTTCCATACATTGATCTCATTATTTTAATTCCTAAAGAGTTCAGGGAATTGACTGGTATCCTTACTGTACCCAGGCTTCGTGTTGTAATAGTGAATTGGGATTTTAGTCTTCCTTCATGAATTGACTCTCTCACCCCCTGGGATCACTGTGATTGGTCGGAGATTTCTAATATGTAACATATCCTTTTAATATAGTTTTTTTATTGAGGGATTGATAAAGCACTTTAATCTCATCAATTGATAAGTAAAAGATACTTTCCACAATAATTTAAACTATGATATTTCTATTAGGATTCAATTTTTTAGTTTTTGACTCAAACTCATTGACCACATTTCATGAGTAGTGGTTCACATGACCACATTTCATGAGTAGTGGTTCACAATAACACATTTATTGTAGCAACTTGATAGTTTCCTTCATCACCTTCGTTCATTTTTTTTGTATCATTTTCTTATCCTTGGTCATCATCCTTCTGTCCTTGACCAGATGTTTTTCCCTAGTATCAAATAGTGAACCATCCCCACAAGTTGGTTTAGGAACTATTTTATTTTCAAGGGCTTGCCCATACCTACCCTCGGTTGGATGTCTTGAAGATAATTCTTGTTTAATAGTAACAATGGGTGATGGAATGGGTTGAAGGAGCTGAGTATTTCCAATAGATGCAAATTTCTTGTCATTTCTACCAAATATGGAACATGTAGATCAAATCTTTCTCTAGAAGAAGGATATCCATTCCATGAATCTTACTTTAAAAAGAGGTTTGTCCCTATTAATAATCTCCCAACTGAAATGACTAATAATGATTATTCTATATGATGAAATTCCATATGTGCAAACCAAATGAAAGATTCATGTATGTATGTCAGTATGTATGTATGTATGTATGTATGTATGTATGTATGTGTGTATGTATTTATGTATGTATGTATGTATGTATGTATGTATGTATGTATGCATGTATGTATGTATGTATGTGTGTGTGTGTGTGCGTGTATGAATGTGTGTATGTTAAAAATCTAAATGTATGTATGTATGTATGTATGTATGTATGTATGCATGCATGCATGTATGTATGTATGTATGTATGAATGTGTGGGTGTGTATATATAGACACACACATATACATACATAAATATTCACACACACACACACATAGAGACTTACACACACATATACATACACACATGTGTATATATGTATGTACATGTATATATACATGTAAATATATAGGTATATGTATACATACATACACATATATTAATATACATATACATATATAAACATAAATACACAAACATATATGGATACACACGCACCCAAGAGTTGTCGTGTCTATGGATATGTCAAAACATGCACCAAGAAGCATAGTAACTCACAAATAGATTTTTAAAAATTATTTGAGTTCAATAACATTTAGAAATTTGAGTTACAACCTATTAAACATGACGAAATATACACTACATAAGGAATAATTTCAACAATGATTCCAAATTTGAAAATTTATACAAATCACTAACATTTAATATAAGTGAGATACTAATCTCTCCTTCATACTATTTATACAAATCACTGACATTGAATACATGTGAGATATTAATGCCCTCAAGAAAGTCAACTTTGTAGGCATTAGATAAAAAATTCCTTAAGGTCATACATGGACCTATCTTCTGATATTTTAATTTATCACTGGCTCCTAGGTGTTTGAAAGCCTTGGGAGTTTTTATTTTTTAAAGCATTTAGATCTTTCACATATTCCTCTAGCTCCACTATCTCCTAAGCATCATCTTCA
Source organism: Thuja plicata (assembly GCA_018584345.1). Taxonomy (NCBI): domain Eukaryota; kingdom Viridiplantae; phylum Streptophyta; class Pinopsida; order Cupressales; family Cupressaceae; genus Thuja; species Thuja plicata. The sequence continues at coordinate 795,794 of MU223406.1, read as the reverse complement.
TGGTTTGATATATATACAAATACTTACCTCATTCTACATTGGTAACCTAATTACTAGATGAGTGACTACAGTACCCTATTTTGCATTATTAGATGATCATTTTTAATTTGTGTTCATTTCATGAAAAGATACATGTAAAGGAAAAGAAATTTCTGCATCTAAAGATTACATGTATATACTATATATATGCCAAATAACTTGTATATACTATAAAAGGAAAGGAACTGAAAGATAAAATCATCTGGGCTTGCTGTGAGCATAGCCAACTTTCAGAAGAATATGGAAGAGTACATGCATACATAAGAGGATGAACATAAATAACAAGGGTACCAGACATTGCCTGAAGTGATGAATTTGTGACCTGGGTATGAATCCAGTGCACTCCTGTGTGATCCAGAACCTACAAAGAAAAGAGAGATTGGGGTTAGATCAAGAAGATCTAAGCAATGAATGGCATCCTATTACTAATCCTCATCTACAATTATGCATGTGCATAGTCAAGCCATACACTTATGAAAGAAAAACCATGTTACAGGACATGTGCACTCAAAAGAATGGTGTAGAAAGGAAAGAAGTTACCATGTTTTTCCTCATGAAATTATTATAAATGGGGAGTACCACATAGTTAGTATCAGCAAAAACACAAATAAAGAGATATCAAACACTTCACAGAATGCCCTGAAGGTAATATCAATGATGCCCTAGCACTCAAAGCTCGCGGGTCATCAAGTATTCCAAATGCAAAGATGTAAACAAATGCCAGTATTAAAAAGTGAGCTCAAAAACAATGCACGATGCCCTAGCTTGCAGCCCGTCAGCCATCCAGACATTTCCTCATGAAATGATCATAACCAAGGAGTACCACATAGTGAATATCAAAAACAAAACAAATAAAGAGAGATCAAACACTTCACACAATGCCTTGAAGGTAATAGAAATGATACCCTAGCTCTCAAAGCTCGCGGGTCATCAAGCATTCCATATGCAAAGATGTAAACAATGCCAGTATTAAACAGTGAGTTAATAAACAATGCATGATTCCCTAGCTTGTAGCCCGTGATCCATCAAGACATTTCCTCATGAAATGATCATCAACGGGGAGTACCACATAGTGAATATCAATAGAAAAACAAATAAAGAGATCAAACACTTCACACAATGCCTTGAGGGTAATAGCAACGATACCCTAGCTCTCAAAACTCGCGGGTCATCAAGCATTGAAAATGAAAAGATGTAAACAATGCCAGTATTAAACTGTCATCTCATAAACAATAGATGGTTCCCTAACTTGTAGATAGTGATGGGTGGTCCCACAATAGTGTGTCCCACTTTTTTGAACATCCTAATTTTTGCTGAAATTACACATTTTTAAGAAAATATGATGGTTTAAGCCTTAATAGCTCCCATTTGAAGGAGTAAATTTAAAATGGTTAGATAAAATCCTCCTAGATCATAATCCCTTTGGTATAATCTCTCTACTCCTCACTCACACCTATAATCGAGTCTCCTTTGTACCCATCAAAATGCTAACAAAAAATCACTTTGACATTAACTTTTTGTGGGATCAAATAAATTCATTTGACAAACCCAAATACAAGATAATAGTACTCAGAGACAACTTTCCAATTATTATGATTTGTATATATATTGAGTTTATTAAGACTTTTCTTTTCAAATTTTAGTAAACATAGGTTGTCTGACCATTTAGAGACTTCTATGTTCAACGCTTCTGGAAAAATAGTAAATTAGGGGGAAAAAATTATGAAAAATATCTAGGAAATAGGTATTTATGTTAATTTTCTATCAAAAAAAGAATAAATAAATATTGATATATAGAGATGGAGTTAGAGTGATCCAAGTGAACCTATGTCTAGATTATAGTTAATGTCACTTCATACCTCAATAAACTATAAAATATTCAACCAAATTGAATGAAACCAAATGGATGCTCTAGATATTGGTGTTACAAACCTTAATTCAAAATAATTATGTTCTAATTAGTTTTATAAAAAAAGTTATGTTGATCAAAGTGAGTGTCACTCCTGAAAAATGCTGATTTTTCACACAAACAATTTTTGAAGGAGAAGGAAAAATGGATACAAATAAATTCCAATTTTTTAAAACAAAAAACATATTTATAAACTAGAAACAAAATTCTAAAAGTCACTATTTTACATCATCTTCAAATTCTTAATGGTTTTACGACAAGAGGTGTCCGAAGTCGAAGCTTTTTTCAGAATGTTCATTTCAGTGTCAAAGTTGGCCAAAAAGTGGGACACAGTTTTGTGGGATCACCCTGATCCATCAACACATTTCCTCATGAAATGATCATAAATGGGGAGTACCACATAGTGAATATCAACATAAAATAAAATAAAGAGAGATCAAACGCTTCACACAATGCCTTGAAGGTAATAGCAATGATGCCCTAGCTCTCAAATCTCATGGGTCATCGAGTATTCAAAATGCAAAGATGTAAACAATGCCAGTATTAAACAATGAGCTCATAAACAATGCATGATTCCCTAGCTTGCAGCCCGTGATCCATCAAGACATTTCCAGTATTAACAATGCCAGTACTTTAAAATTCATATTGTTCCATTAAATTAACAAATTCCATCAAAATGAAGTTGAGTTAATGAGAATACAAATCTTGAATGCCTACCTGATCAAGTCATGGCTACCATATATCAAGATTCCAATCTTCCACAGTTAGGCCCTCTTCGCACACAATGGTATGCCATCACGCTAAATTAGAAATGAGCCTTTATTTTTCTTTTTTCTTTTGTTTATAATCACGCGGGTATCACAATTCTGACAGTACCATCGCTACCGCAACGATATCAGGGCCACTTGAAAATAATACAAAAATCACACACAAATGATAGTGTCATCGCAAATTGGTGTCAAAATTTGACCCCAAATGTTGTAGTGGCCACTACCAATATCTTCCATCTCTGTTGATCCTCCACTTTCTCCAACACTGCCAGGGGAATCTTCTTATAATAGTGGAAATGTTGCAGAGCAGGCTGCTCTATTCCCAATGTAGCCTCCACTGAATCTTCACCCACAGGCAAAAATTGTGCTGCCTCACCCCTATGTTTTTGGTCCCCTACTGCCCCATGCCTCCCACCCTCTCTTCTCCGTGCCTACCATTGCTCATACTACTACTGCATGGGATGTTCTAGACCCAAGGCAACCTCCCCACTCATCTCTCACACAACATACTTCTCTTCCATGAGTGGAGCCTACGCAAAGCTCCTCCAACCCGCGTGGGATCCCAACTCCACAGCACGGGAAATACCTGCAGTGTGAGCAACATCCACTGCTGCCAACTCCCTCCCCTCTGTTATGTGAGCATTCTTCTCCCCCACACATGCACCACTGTCTACAACAAGGGGAAGCTTACATGAGCCAGGCACAAAGAATTTTCCAAGACCCAGAGTCTGGAAAATGACATGTTGTTAGTCATTTACAAAGTGGTAGAAATACAGACTTAAGATTCTAATCACAGTCAAGATGAAAAGCAAAGTATTCTTCTATGAAGGTCTACACTAGATAGAAAACATCCAAGAAATTTTTATGATTATGAGGTTCTATTCTCTTTGTGTTCTGATCAGGTAGAGTGACAAACATATAAGAAAGCATGTACTGATGTTAATTTAGTGTTCTGGATGGATCCCATGAAAGATGAAATGGATTCTTTAAATAAAAATCAGACATGGGATTTGGTTCCTCTTCTGCTAAATCTTAAAGCCTTGAAAAACAAATAGGTATGTCGCATAAAAGAGGAAGGTAGAGGTCGAAAGAGATACATGGCTAGATTGATAGTGAAGGGGTTTGCTCAACAAAAGGGTATGGACTTTAACGAAATCTTCTCTCCAGTAGTCAAAATACAAACTATTGATTTTGTATTAGGCATAGCAGCAGCATGGGACCTTGAGCTTGAGCAACTTGATGTCAAAATAACAATTTTACATCGGGATATTGAAGAAGAGTTATATATGGAACAGCCTGAATGATTTGTTAAACAGGGGCAGGAGCATCTATATTACAAATTTAAGAGGAGTCTATATGGGCTGAAGAAAACTCTATGCCAATAGTATTTAAAATTTGATAACTTCATGACTTAGCAAGGTTTTACTCGCTGTGAATTAGACCAATGTGTCTACTACAAATGACTTCCTAATGGTGAATTTGTGATTTTGCTATTGTATGTTGATGATATGTTGACTTCTTGTAATAGTATGAGAGTTATTCATGGGTTGAAGACACATTTGGCTCTTCATTTTTCCATGAAATGTTTAGGGGAAGCGAAGAGGAGTCTTGGGATGGATATAATCTGAGATAGACATAAAAGGGAAATTAAATTATCTCAAGAAAAGTATACTCTTAAAGTTTTAGAAAAATTTAATATGTCAAATGAAAAATCGGTTGCCACTCCATTGTTTGATCACTTTTCATTGTCTTCTAAAATGTTCCCTTCCACTTCGGAAGAAAAACATGAGATGGCTGGTATTCCTTATTCTTTAGCAGTTGGGAATCTAATGCATGCCATGGTTAGCATACGTCCGGATATTTATCATGCAGTGGTAGTTGTGAGTGGTTTTATGAGTAATCCAGGTAAAACTCATCGTCAAGAAGTTCAATGGACTCTTCGGTATTTGAGAGGCAGTTCCTCTCATGTTTTATGTTTTAACAGTAAGACCCCTTATATTTGCGGATATGTTGATTCTAATATGGCTAGAAATTTAGATAATAGAAGGTCAACAACATGCTATGTGTTTACTTTTGCTAGGGCAACGATTAGCTAGACATATTAGAAGCAACAATTTGTTGCTCTTTCCTCTACCGAGGTTGAATACATTGCTCTTACTGAGGGAGCTAAAGAGCTTATATGGTTACAATGATTGTTTTGAGAGTTGGGATTTAAATAATCTACCTTTACTATCCTTTCTTATAGCAAGAGTGCAATTCATTTGGCCAAAAATTCAGCTTTTCACAATCCCACAAAGCATATAGAAACCAGATTTCACTTCATCCATCATGCTCTTGAAGAGGAAAGATTATAGTTAGAGAAGATTGATACAAAGGTCAATTCGGCTGATGCGTTCACCAAGGTTGTACCTCAAGAGAAGTTTGAATTTTGTAGAGCTTCTTTCGATATTGTCACAACATACCATAAGCATTCCAAGTATGGGATATCTATGTGCAACACTGGTTGGACTTCAAGTGGGAGATTGTAACGGTTCTGACAGGGGAATCTATAATGGCTTTGACTGTGCAGTCCAATCATTGTCGACTGTTCCTCTTCTCAGCCTTTTTTGTCTTCCATTGAAGGACTAATATTGTAAGCAATGCTAATTAATGCTGCTAGTTTATTGTAACTTTGATTATATGAATAAGAGAAAAGACCCCTTCTTGAAGAGTGGATGTAGTCCAGATTAGCTGGATGAACCAGTATAAAATTCTATGTTTTTCTCTTGCATTCTTAGTCTGGTTTTTATATTAGATTCTAAATTATTTTCAGCATTTTTCATTAGCTCAACACTAATTTCATTGTGGGCCTTCTAAATTCCATGACAAATCCATTTCTCATATAATCCATGATAAATCCTATTATGTTGAGTAGGCGATTTTATTTGAATACCAAGTCTTCCTTGTTTGGTTGAAACAATTGTATGAAGTAACAATCACTATGTTTGTGTTGTGTTGGATATCGCTCCATAATTGGTCGATACTCATTCACTGCACAGGTTGGATAATTCTTCCCAACTCTCTTGCGGACTCACCACTGTGTAGTGTAAGGTCTTCTTCATAATACTGTGTACATCTTTCAACATCCTGAATCACCTTTGATTGATGTCCCAATAAGATTGGAAATTGAAGCTCACCTCCAGATACGCAAAGCAGTGCTCACAATACGTGGTGATTACGTAGTTGTGAATTCAAGACTCCTTGGGAGTGATTGACACAATGCGGGCTCTAATCATAAACTTGTTCTGCCCTTCGACCGTCACCGAATTAGTTTTGTCGGACTGAATGATTGTGAGGTTGGAGGAATGGAGGGGAAGAGTGGCAGTGGCTCCTTCGTGGTTAGAAATTTGGATGTAATTTCTGTCCAAGGAAATGGCGAGGTGGTCAAGGGAATCATCCCAGGTGGGCACTTTATTGGCTCCCAGGAGGAGCTGGTGATTACCGACGAAGATGACTCAAACAGACTGTACCCACGTGAAGTCTCTTCATATTCCCTCATCTCTCTTCCCCATGAAGTGAGCGTTGATGTGCATCTCTGAGTCTGACACTCAACACAAGTTCTCATCCTTCTTACCATGGAAATTCCATTCTATTTGTTATGCTCATTTATCAATGGGCCCGATAAGAGAAGACAATATATCTGTCTTCCATGGAGAACTCTTGATATTGCTTCCGTCATCGATAAAAAATTGAGATCTTCCTCCTAGGCTTTGCTCTAATACCATGTTAAAATTTTGATCTCATTTTATTTTAGTTTTGTTTCCTATATATATAACATGATGCTTTTTATTTGAGATAATATGATATATATTTCTATTGTAACTTGTAATAATAATTGTACATTTTTGTACGCTCCAAGTTACACATTCAATAAACATGTATATAATGTAAAGAGACATGTATCCCATAGGGACATGCCTCTACATGAACTAAGTTCATGTCTCTACGTCATGTCACTTGATAGCAATTTGTTATCGTTAATATATACATCATTGACTGATTCGATAATGACGGAATAGAAACTAATTAATAATGATGCAAGATATTGATAATGCTGGACACATATAATATAAACATTAGCAGTCAATTTTGGTATCGACATCCATTATATTGATATTAACATTATGTGGTGACCGAGGATTATCGGCTATAATTAACACAATCACTAATGACTGTGGTCATATATATATATATATATATA
>MU223406.1:733970-788284 GCA_018584345.1 Thuja plicata | reverse complement strand
AGTCTTAGGTTCTAATTACTTTTGAACTTAAAGGAAAGAAAGGGTATCAAAGATAGAATATGAGCTTGTAGATAGAATGCGAGCTTGTTTAATAGACCTAGCTATTAAGCATTTTTTTTAAAACGTTAATCAATTCCTTCGATGAGATTGTGTTTTTCCTTGCTCACTCACAAATTAATTAATTAAGCTAATATTTTTAAAATCTATTTGTTCTCGAGACTAAATTGGCTATAAATCTTTTTGTAAAGATTGTTGATTTGGAAAAAATCACATATATGTATTTCCAAAAGAGGACTTCATTTTATTCATAGTTTGTTTTATGAACCTTTCAAATACTATTTATTTTATTTCAAAATATTTTGAAAAGAAATATTGAGAGTGACATATTTTGTTAATATTTCAAGATAAATAAATAAATAAATTTCTTTGATATATTTCTATTTCTAGGTAGAAATCTAAATTCAATCTATTTTTTTTATTTCTTCATGAATGGTATGCTTGTACTAATAACGAAAAAAATTCTTTAATTCAAATCAATGAGGAGTATTGCAGTAATTTTTTCTAGTCAAATATCTTGCAATACTGGTTGATTTTTTTCAACACTATCTTGGGTACAACTAGTAATTATTACCTTTAGATATTAATTAATATTTTAAAATAGTTTACTTTGGGGAAATTTTGGATCTAGATTTTTACTTTTATCTTACCCTAACTTCACCCTTCCCTTGAATTCTAAAGAGATTGAACATGATTTTTTCCTTTTTGGTTTAGAGGAAAATTCAAAAAAGGGAAAAGTTATGGCATTTGAGAAAAAATGATTTATCTCAATTAATAAACCGACTAAAAATCCCAAGCATAAAGTAGCCAACATAGATGCTGTGGAAAAATATGATTTTTCATATATCTTGCACTTTTTTTTATTCAAATAAAATATGTGATAGTTGATGTTGTGGAAAAATATGATTTTTTATATATCTTGCACTTTTTTTTTTATTCGAATAAAATATGTGACAGTCATCTATGTATTGCGTTTGTTCACATGGAAACCAAGGAAGATAAATGTGGAAAATAAAATAAATTTTATTTAAGAGAAAATATTCAATAAAAATCTTCATAATTAAAAGGGCAGCCACGTGCTTGGTAGCACATTTGTTTTGGCTACAAAACATCATAGGTTCAAATCCTCTCAGCCCTAATTTTTTTTCTCCTATAAAAGAAAAGAAATAAATAAAAATTCAAGTTATACTTATTCAATGAAACATTGAATAATCAAATAACTTATTGTGGCCTACCACATGCAGACCCTTCTTTTATTTTTAAATTTATTTGTATTGATATTGGACATTTTATTTATTTATATTTGATATCATTAACATTCATTAGTTTAATATTTAATTTATATTTGACAATCAACTTTTAGGTTTTTTTTTTTGGGTGGAAAAGGATTTTTAATGAAATATATCAAAGGTTAGTGTTCAAAGCTTAAAAAGATGTTCAAATAAATAAAAATAATATATGGGATAAAATCACAATCTAAAATCAAAATGTTAAATCGAGAGATGGTGTTTTAAAAGAAAAAATAACTCCTTAAAATGATCATAAAATTCATGATCCAAAAAAAGAAGTAACCAACTAGATCAAAATTTATAAGATAAAAGAAATCTATAATCTATAGAGTTTAACTAGTGAGAATGATTTATTATCCCTTCTTACGTTTGTCCTATTTAGTGATCTTGCACAAAATGATATATATTATCCTTCATTGTGGGAAGAGAGTAATGGTTGATTGATTGAACCCACCTATATCTTTTAGATGATCGTGGCTGGAGGATCAAAAATGAAATGATCATCAATCTTATAATTTTTGCAGAGGAGCCTAATGAAAATCTTTTCTAACTAGAGGCAAAGTAAAACCTCTTTGCATGGACCATGTGTAATAAATTAAGAATATATTCAGCTGATAAAAATTGGGATCATAAATATTTAATTTATTGTAGCACATACAAAACTATATCTCTACCACTAAATATCCATCTCATGGTCAAGTTTCTTAGGTATGCAACACTACCTCTAAATTTACAACATTAAAGTTTATGTTAAATATCTATTGCAAGAGAGACATTCTTTAGAGTAGCATGAAATGGGAAAGTGAACTATTTGTATACATTAAAGAAATTAGTTATGATTCATTTATATGTTAATAATAAGTTTTTATAATAACTAACGAGAAAATGGTAGAATAGTTAACTTATAAAAAATGGAAGGATATAGTATTCTTCTGATAATCTTTAAGGGAAACCAAAAATAAAGGAGATTAGAAGGGATGTGCTGACTGGGTCTAGAGAAGGAAAGAGCATGAGGTATAAAAGACAATTTAGATATTAATCTAGGTTGTTCCTAAGCCTTTTATGATAGTCTTTAAAATAAAACCAGATGTAATTAATAAAACATTAAAGACGGTCTTAGTAACTTTTCCAACATACAAGTCATAGTTTTGCAATTATGAACAGCCTTATTTTTGAAAAGTTAAAAGTTAAAGAATTTTTAAACAAATTGTTGATGTGTATTGTAGCTGTGATCGGAATCCACAAGCTGACATAATCATTATCAAGATTGTGATAATATAATATTATTGTGATATAATAATTATATTGTTCATATAATTATTATATTATTATAAATATATTGATAATGTAATAATTATATTGTTAATATAATAATTATATTATTATTATATAACTATAATTGATATATTATATTAATAGTTATATTAATAAATGGGGCCACATGTGAAGAGTGGTAATCCTTGTTGAAGAGTCACCTCTTAGATATATATGAGATATGTGATCTCATTATGTATTGATATAACAATAAAAGGGGAAATATATGATCTGCATAATAGACTATAAGCAATGCTCAGGGGAGACAATTACAAATTGTCTATAGCTGGGAGGGGCAATCAGTGCCCCTGATTAAATGAGCATTTGGAAAAAACAACATGATATCAGAGAAAGAAGAGCTTTGGGAATGGTTTAGAACGATAGATCCATAGATAGGCATCCAACACAAGAATACTTGAAATATGTGATCTCAATGCCTCGGCCAATATATAACTATTAAAAAATGTCTCCGCTGTGTACATATAACCCTGATATCTGGCAATAATACAATGTCTTTACTGCTTTATATATTTTGTGATCTTCGGATGAAATGCAAGATTAGGCAATGAATACTATCAATCAAAACCTGATGCTCTTGCATGTCTAATGCCACAGAAGTGAATCAATGATGTATGGTGATGCATGGCAAGGTGAATCACATAAGATCGGTGATCTAAAAGAATGGGGAGCATTGTAGTTGTCCCTAAGCCATGGTCTTTACGATCACTGACGTAATAATGGATATTTGCTGCAGAACCTCTGTTTGCAGAGGGAAGGAGTATTGAGCCTCTTTGCGTGGATTGGCACTTTAATGGACATGGCGACATGTTCTTCTACAACGATCATATGCGGGAGATCTTCAAAGAAGCACACCATCAACAAACCGGCGTTGGTAAGCTTTTCGTCAGCCTTAAGAATCATCTGAGAAAACAAATCAGAAGACAAAGTATTGGTTATATATATATATATATATATGACAGAGGAGAAGAAAATGTTTACTGGATGGTCAGAACGGAAATTCGCGGGACTCCAAAAACATGGGTAATAAAATGGATTTTCATTCAGTGGTGGCCATATACAATGAAGAATCAAAGAATGGCGGAATCTCTAACCACCGAGGATGGTATATATTTGAAAGGATTAATAATGAGCATGAACCGTGGTCTTGAAGATTAAATCTAAATATTATGGAGGATCTATTAGTAAAGTTATCAAACACACAAAATGTCATTGGCATTGACCAAATAAAAACTGGGAGATTAATCACATTTGCAAACAAATTTGTAGAGGAAAGATTTATTATTGTTTGGTTATTAAATCAAAGGTCAATACTCTATGGGTTTCGGTCGGTTCTGATAGATAATTTATCCTGGCCATGGTTGGTGTTTAGAAGGTGCTAGTTTTCACATCTGTGCTGAGTGCATGTTTAGACTCTTTGTCGGTCATTAATTTTTTTTCTTCTCCTTGGCGTGAGCTTCTCCCATATGAAAAGTGTGTATGTACTGTACTTGCTGAAGCTGTGTGTTATTAATGACAAAAGGAACTTTCAAAACTAAGCCAACATGGAAATTATTTCTGCTACTGTAAATGAAGGGAGAGCACTGGAGTTTGTGCGCTAGCTAGATTATGATTGAGAATTATAATCTAATGCAGCCATTCCTTTATATTCTAGGCATGCGATTGAGAATAATATCATGCCAACGTATATATCCATCTCTGTGTTCTTGGCTTGGTTACACATTTCCTATAGTGGATAGAGGCTCAGAGATGGACGAATATAATGCTTTGCCCAAATTCCAGGATAATTCTCAAAGAGGTTCAAACTCACTATTTCCTTGGATTCCAATGGCTTTCCAGGATACCCAACTCACAGCCTCTGATGCTCGAGAATCTTAAAAATAGTGGTCTGTATTGCAAAGAAAGAAGTGCCCGATGAGAAAAATGAATATAGTAGGAATGCAGTTTCAGATAGATATTTAAGCGTTCCCGAGGTCAGAGAACCTGTTAGAGAGAGAAAAGAAGAATCGAGAAACAGTGTCGATTATGCTTCAGAAATTAAACATGCTACGAGCTGTATATCAGTTGAAGCTGCAGGTTCAGAAGCATTGACATCAACATATGTCAATATTGTAGATCAAGAAAAGATTGATTCCATATTAGCTCTTGATCCTCAGATTTATGCTCTAGTCAACATCTCTAAGAGAAGCATTACAAAACTTTGATTCAAACAGTTATAGTAATGTTTCTATCATTTCAGAGAAAATATATACAGTCTGTAAGATTGCAATTACACTTTACTTAAGTTCACTTTGGATAATGTATTACATATTGGTTTGCATATTATACACCTACAAGTTTTCATCTTATTTTTGCACATGGTATAGGATAAATTCAACTTTGTGTGAGATGCACCTTTTGTGTATTTATCACATTATCATCCTCACATTGTCGCACATACTTCATTGTATAATCGAGGATGATCCATGTTTTTTGGACATGTGATTTGACTTAGTGATGGTTATAGGTTATCACTCTCTTATCTCCAAGTTATCATGCATTTCCTATAGATTCAAGCACATCTACATTGTACATAATAATTATATTCATTATTGATCATTATTAAATTCAAACAATTAATTGATCATATTATTTTATCTCTCTTGTTTTTTCTATTTATTGGGCTTCTAGATCTTGGCATATTGCCTTAGGAAAAGTCTTACAAAATGCATGTTAACATAATAGAGCTAATTTTATATTTTTTAGTTTTATGCTAAATATATTAAATTTTTGTATTTATATTTGTATATATTGTACTTTTTAAGATTTTGTTAATAAAAAAGAGAATAGGTTAATTCATTATTTGACATATATAATAAATCATTCTATAATTTATTTTCATTAGGATCAAGAAAATAATAATACTAAAATTACATGGAATGAGGGAAAAACTGTATATTTGAGAGGGTTATACATAAGGTAAATAAAACTAATAACATATATCTTAATCATATTAAATGAAACATAAAAATTTATTGGCTTAAATAAAAATAACTAGGCTAGTTTTAGAAGGTTGTGAAAGGAAACTAGATAATTAGATATATAACTCATTTACGTAAGAAATTATTAGTATAAAGTTATATAAATACAAATATTTTGTGCTTGATCTTATCTTTTAAAAAAGGACTAGAACAAGCAATTCATACCATCTTAGATTGCTTTGGAGAGTGTAGAATAACTAGTTGATCCAGCCAAAGGTTTTATTTAATATTCAAATTCTTTTTTATCCCTCGTAGAAATAAAAATGTTTTATTAAAAAAGACTTCCATAACTATATGAACTATGCTATTCTATGATTATAATAACTAGTGACCCATTATTAGTCTAATTCATTGAATGGTGTATATAATAGTACTATATTAATTTCTAGAGATAGGATTCCAATAGAGATGGAAGAAATCCCTTATCACCTATTTCAAAAGACAATTTTATGTTAATGTACATAAACAAGAGACACTTTCACCAACCCTTAAGGAATTTTTATAAAATATCAACGAAGTGAATCTTATCTCTGAGGTCTTCATATCTACCTAGTAAATATTAAATACATTCGTGTATGGATTAGGTTATAAGAAATTAGTAAAATAATCTTCTATATATTAATTGAATAGAAATTGATTAAGAAAGAACTAAATAATGTTATTTGGATAATATCTCAAACATGGATAATATGTTAAAAATCATAAACACTAGGGTCACATACTATGACTATTAACCATAAAAGTAAGCCTCAAGCATAAACCTAAATTACATTTATCACAACACTCTTTCCACAATACACATCCCTTTTAGAAAGTTTACTAGCTAGATCTTGCATCAAAGGTAGAGTCTAAAATTTATTTAAATTTGTTTAATCTATTTAATAGGATCATGTATCCTTACCATTTCATTGCAAGGGTAATCCTAGAAGATAAATTTTTCAAGGTGATTTATTTTAATTAATTTATTAGAGTCATACTTATGTCGATATTTTCACATTTAGTATGGAATTATGTGAGTTGAACACTTGTACTTTCATATTTGGACCTAGAGTCATAAACAAATATTCTTACCTAACTTTTCATATTTAGATTTACTCATGAAAGTGAACTTCATAATTGTAGAGCCAAGAGCCCTCTACTCATAGAGCGATCGTTTTAGATTAAATAAAAAATGGATTTTGAAGGGACAATGCAACCCTTTACAGAATAACAAAAGATTTAAACTTTAAAGTACTCAAAATAAAGCAGACTACTAAAGCCGCAGTCAACCAGCAAAAAAATTAGCAGAACCCGCAGATGAAACCAACAAAAAACTAGTAGAGCCCCCAGAAAAAACCAACCCAAAGACAAACAAGAAGACTAGAATCTATATCATGTCTTGGAGGATTTTTTTGACTTCCTCCCCAATGTCGAACATGTTTTTCATAGTCTCACACAAAGCGGAGACATCTTTAGAAGCAAAAGCTTCCTTCTTCTTCAAACTCCCTCTTGTACAATTTATAAAGTGATCATTACATCAATGGAAGTATTAGGATAAATATCGATCATAAGCCTCATTGATATATCCATAATTATTAATATAGTAGCTTAATGACCTATATCACACATGTTCATGAATAAGAAATAACTTGAAAGTCTTTTATTTATTTATTAAAATTTAAACTCAATACATATCTGCAATCATAAAGAAAAAACACAATTAAAATAGTCCTTGTTTAATACGATGGTCTTATTCTGTGGGAAACTTCGATCAGATTCTTTGGATTTCTTACGCCATAGATAGTGGTTGGAAAATCATTCTAACTCATAACAATAACAACCAATTTTTGTTGTTCTAGACTATTGTCCTTCCTACATGCACATCTAGTTTATTATGATGGATGATATGTTTGTAAACAACCCATGTCCTTTGAAACTGAACCCCACCTCTTACAGTGTTTGATGTTTTCCTGGTACCCAAGTGAGGAGAAACTTACCCCCAGATACATAAGACGGATAGACCAAGCTGCTTCAAATAAGAAATCCCCAAATTTTTTATTTGAGTACGGGATGTTTGGTACTCCTACCAAATGAATGTCTTGCTGCTGGCAGAAATCCTCAATGCTCAAGTTGTCGTCTGGTGTAGTCTTCTCATTTAAAGAAACTACAGCCTTCAAGGCAATTCTATCATTGCCTACAATGTTGTCCCCTTTTCGGTCTAATTTTGAACCAAGCAAATTCCTCAAGAATTCAACTGTCAAAGAATGTGAAGAGTCTGTGGTAGGGAGTGGACAAATTGTGGTTAGAGGAGACTACTCTCTATCATTAACCTCTTGCAGAGAATAACCAACATCAGTTGAGTGATGACCAATAGAAGGGAGCCGCGAGCTGTCAATGTGTCTACCTTCACTGTTTGACTGAGCTATCACAAGTTGTGGCACAAGTCGCATGGTAAATAGGGAATTGCTTTGTGAAATGTTACCTGCATTAGACTGTGATGCATCCCAAATCCGACCTTTCATTGTTGGAGAGCAATATGGAGGAGTTAATTTGGATCTGGAGTAGTCATCAATAGCATCTGCGGTAGAGAATGGGGAACCCATGGATAGAAATAGCTGCTAACTATGATGACACTGTGGCAGGGAATTGTCCACCGAGAACATTTTGTGATTGTCCTCTACCAACGCATAGTGAACTCCATTCATGTCAATGTTGAAGCACGCATTAATCTAAAGCACTTCCCTGCGCAGCTCCAAGCCATAATCTATATTGGGGGTACTTTCATCAGGATATCCAACGGGTGATATAACATGCTCTAGCATAGGAAGTGAGTGCCACTGCAACAGGTCAAGCACATGACCATTTTCATAGCACACCACATTCCTTTTTTGAAAAGAATCCTTTCCGTTGTTGTTCCAAATCGAACCATCTTGTGCCTCTTCATTTGCAGGATGAGTAACAGCTTGGGCCTCTTGACCTTCTCCTTGGTTGATATATAGGCCTCCTCTTTTAGCCTCTTTTTTCGGCTGTGTCATTGCCTCCTTGAACACCTCGCTTCCAAGGGAAAGAAGCACCTTCCCATCATACTCCAGTCTTTCAAACCTCCTCTTCTTATTCGTCAACAAACTATCCCTCTCTTCATTGAACAAATCTATTTTCCTCTTTAACCCTATAGTTAAAGAAATCATTTCAGCGGCCCCAGATGATAGGGAAACAAGTGGAGTTCCAAACTCCGCACATGGACAATTAATGTCAAGCCCGTTCGAGGCACCATCGTGCTCAATCTTCACCACCATGATGACATCAATTTCCATTTCTTCAATCTGTTCAACATCATCCTTACTGTATAATTTAGGATAGTTCCTTTTAATATGGCTTCGCTCTCTACAATGGTAACATTTATTTTTCAAATCCTCAAATTCGCAGTCTCTAGCCCAATGACTAGACTCTCCGCAATTAAAACACCTCCCAAGATGAGGGGGCGATGATGAAAACATTTTCTTCTTTTCAGACTTGCCCCTTTCAGGATTCTCTGATTTCTTGTCAACACCAGTAACCAAGTTATCCTCATCTTCCATGCCATGCCACCAATGTACAACATCTTCTTCCAAGTTATCCCCATCTTCCATGCCATGCCACCAATGTACAACATCTTCTTCCATCTCTGCTCAACCTCACCAGGCTCAGCCTCACTAGGCTCTGATACCAATTGTAAATATTAAAGATGCAGAGAAACGGAATTAAACACAACAAAGAAGACAAATACAAGTGATACAATATTTATTGTGGTTTGACAATATGCCTACGTCCACACTTAAAGCAGGGAATTAGTCTATTAATGTAATCCACAGAATGATACACTACAAAGTTCAATCCATTACAATATATGACTATATGCAGCCTTTTATATAAGGCTCTTCGAAGTGGAAGAGGTGGGAGAAACCGAACGGTCATGTGACCATTGGGCTTCATATCCCAACAATTTACACTATATACTACAATTCCTTCCACCTCCGATTAGCTCCATATTGCAGAGGAAAATTGGCATTTTGGGAGATCCTGAGGTATCTCTATTTGCACTGGTTCTTTTTTTTCCCTTTTAAAAATATTCTCATACACTTTAGATCTGCACTTTCCTTTCTGTAGTGTTTATGGCTAAAATTTTAGCATTTTTATTTCTTTGTTTTTTTATTTATTTCTATGTGGAAAATGTCAGCAACCCGACTTATACCTAGAGCCAAGAGTGCATTTTTATTTTTCCCTTTCTGAATCACTTCCTTGAATAACATATCCAACTCATGCATTGCTAAGGTGTAAATCATTTAATGGAAATGTCATGTTGCTGGGATCCCTCAATCCTTATACATATCCACATATTCAATTTCCATAGAAGAATGTACGCTATGATGATCTTCATTGTTCAATTGGGTTTTTCCTTTTTGAATTTAGGGGTTTGGAATTTTAGAGTATTGTGGTCTTTTCCTATTTTCAATTTTAGGGTATGACCTTATGTTCCCTTCTAGAATTTGATGGTATTGTGTTCATTTATGATCATCACCAATGGAAAATAGAAGTTGGATTATAAATTATAAGAATAGATTGCAGGTAAATACTATGAAAAAGGTTGAATAAGCACTACAACAACAATAAAAAATTAGAACATCAAGATGGAGAGAATGAGAGGTTCGAACGACGAGTTTCAGGGAGGTAGATTGCAGCAAGCTCAATGGCAGTGGTAGATTGGGAAGCAATTGTAGAATGGGTCACACAATGATAAAACATGATAATATAGCATAACAGGAAAACAACCCAACACAGATATGCACTAGAGGAACGAGCCAAGGAAGAGACAAGCTCCTTCTTTATTCAGAGAGAAGACATGGACATGGAACTCAAGAATTAATCCCTTCCCTTTCCACTTCAAATGGTTACAAAATGCTCATCATAGAGACCAAGATAGACAATGGGAGTTGAGTAAGCAATCTATAAAAAGCTCTGAGAGACAGAGAAGCTCTCCCATTGTGCTAGATCATATTATTCCCAATCTCATTCCAATATTCCCAACAAATTGGGATAGTAGACCATTCAATCCTCCTCTCCCCAAGAGAGCATGGTCAATGATGCAGTGGGACATTCATAGGAAAACAACCCAACTCAGATATGCATTGGAGGAACAAGCCAAGGCAGAGACAAGATCCTTCTTTATTTAGAGAGATGAAATGGACATGGAACTCAAGAAATACTCCCTTCCCTTTCCACTTCAAATGGTTACAAAATGCTCATGATAGAGACCAAGATAGACAATGGGAGTTGAGTAAGCACTCTAGAAAAAGCTCCAAGAGACAGAGAAGCTCACCCATTGTGCTAGATCATATTAATCCCAAACTCATTTCCATACTCCCAACAAATTGGGATAATAGACCATTCAATCCTCCTCTCCCTAAGAGTACATGGTCGAAGATACATTGGGACATTCATAGGAAAATAAGACACATCATAAAAAATAACAAGATCCCAAGATACATTCGAAAAAAGGCACCTGGGGTATCAGAGGGAAACACAATACCATCTTCACATAGATACCACAACCTGGTAGTCACATGCACAGAAAATGGCCTGTCAAGATTCAAAAAAACCATAAGTTTGATCCCCTTGTCAAGCGCAACTCATCTATAGTAATCAACGAGGTGAGGCAACCTGGAGTTACAAGGAAAACAAGGCAAGACGATGAGAAAACATCTCAAAGTAGGCTAGACAGTAATGTTCCTACTAGCACAGAGAATGAGGAGGAAATGTCTCAATGTAGGCTACATAGTAATGCTTCTATTACCCTAGAGATTTCAGTAAAAAATTTGGATGACATGTTGGATGCAAGTAGGCGTCTTCTACTTCATCAAGCTCTAATTCGTAAGTTTTGGGAAACCAATATATCTTACTTATTTTTTAACAACTAGGCACACAAATACTAGGATAATATTCCAAAAATAGAGTGTCTAGACTGTGAGATAGGATTTTCCTTTGTCCTCTTTAAAGACAAACTCAATAAAGACAAAATGTTTAAATCTAAATGTTGGTTTCACAATAACCACGGGTTGCACATGCAAAAATGGAGCCCAAATTTCAACAGTCAAGATCAGGTCATCAAATTCATTCCAATGTGGATATCCCTCAAGAACCTACCTATAGAGTATAGATGTGAAGATATTCTTCAAATATTCACCAACAAATTGGGCATTTATCTCAAACACTCATGTTCGGAAAACTCTGTGAATACCAAGTTATGTCTGCTCATGAATCTAGGCAAAATACTCCCAAAATCACTTATGATTATATCAAACTATGGCACTTATGTCCACATAGTCTCATATGAACATTCTCAACCAGAGCTTGATCCGACTATAGAAGACACCCAACAGTCTTTCGAACATCCTCCATTTGATAGAGACTCAGGGTGGAACAAAGAGGAGATAGGAATGACAAAATATCAATGGAGTCTACAAAATTATCGAAACCACTTCATAGACCTCTTTCCTGAGAGATTGCAGAAGGAAAAGATGATATCAGTTGAGAAACCAGTATTGGAGAACAAGTTCCATAAATATATTTCATTTTTCCTTTCTATTTTTAAGTGGAGACTTATCATCATCGCAAGATATAGCCAGAAGAGGCTACTATTAAGAGGCCCCACATTACCATTGGCTGAAATGTATAAGAGTCTCAGAGGTCTTGACAAACTGATGGGTTCTATAGGAACACTTTATAGTTGTTCAAAAGCTGAGGATTGGATTCTAGCTCTGGATTAATTCTCAAGTCTAGAACAAAAAAAGGTTATCTTTCCCCAGTTCAACATTGGCTCCTACCAATCTCATCTTCTCAATCTAGTACTAAACCTTTCTTGTCTCCCCCTTTCTCTTCATCATTCCCAATTCCTAGATTTAATCACAAGTATATAGACCAACTGTTGTCTCAATGGTTTATGGAAGTCCAAACAAACATGCTATCTGAAATTGTGGATCAATTTCTAGTAGAAAATAAGATCACAATAGGACTAAAGGTTTCTTTAGGAGAAGGGGATAATAGTAATATATCCAATGGTTTCTCACTCTCAGGAGGTTTCGATCCAATAGTTAACACACCTTCAAATGAAGAAGAAGACATCCTTCAAATCAAGATAAGGGATATATGGGATTTGGCCAGAAAAGGGAGAGATAACCCTTCTTCTCTTGGGGGAGACTTAGAGGGAAGGGAATCCTCTACTCAATCTTCCCCTAGCCCTTAGAACCTAAAGTTGATGGAGTCTAGTATGTCTTCCAATAGTTATAGGTGCAGAGAATCCTCTAGACTCTTAGCCAAAGAAAAGGAAAGAAAAGAATCTTCAGGTTACACCAAGGGATCCTCTAAACAAAGGAAAAATAGAGAAACTAATAAAGGGGAAATAAAAAAACAATCCCCATCAGAAAAATTTAAAGGTGGAATTATGGCCCTCAAATCAATTTTGAAAGTTAAGAAAAAGGATATAGGCAAAGATAATCTTAACATCTCTCACTCACAGGATAAGTGTCAGGAATCTCCCTTATCAACCTGACTATAAGAAGTATATGATTTATTTGGATGTTCTTACAGAGGCCCCTTTTTAGACAAATCTCTCTCTCTCTCTCTCTCTCTCTCTCTCTCTCTCTCTCTCTCTCTCTCTCTCNATATCTCTCTCTCTCTCTCTCTCTCTCTCTCTCTCTCTCTCTCTCTCTCTCTCTCTCTCTCTCTCTCTCTCTCTCTCTCTCTCTCTCTCTCTCTCTCTCTTGTAGAAAGACTTTTAGAGGCCAATTATGTGGAAGATGAAGAGTGTTTGGAGGACTTTATTAGGAAAACCTCTCCTAATTTTGAGAAAATCAGAAAGAAAGGAAAATGTTGGAAATCACTTTAAAAACTTAGAGCTAAAGATCAAGAGGATTTCAATCAAAAGAAGATCACAACCTGGGTATGTGCAGGATCATGGTATGCCAACAAGTGGCGATGTGAAAAGAAGTCCTGATTGGTAGACTGATTGAAAAACAACTATAAATTTCAAATGGTATAACACTTTTTAAATATCCAAGATATTTTACATTCTATGCTTCACCTACCACAAGGAAAAAAGAAAAAAAAATCAAATTGATGAAGTTTAGACTAAGTTAAGGGGGTCAAACACGAGAGCTTTTATATTTTGGAAAAATTTTAGAAGAAAAATCCTAATTAATTATTTACATGGAAAAAAAATTACAAAAAAAGATGCATCACATTTGGACATGATTCTACTACTTATATCTAGAATATTGTAAAAAAATATTATCATTTGATTGTGTTTAAGGTGGTTAGACATACACCTACTTCTTATCTTTATAGTCATGGTTGATAGACTGATTGAAAACTAAATATAAATTTAAAATGGTATAACATTTTTGAAATAAAAAAAATTGAGTCACGTTCTATGATTTTCCTACCACAATAAAAAAAATTAAAGTTTTTCAATTTGATGAAGTTTAGATTAAGTTAAGGTGGTCAGACACAAGATTTAGTATATTCTGGAAAAGTTGTAGTAGAAAAATCATAACTAATTATTTACTTGGAAAAAAATTGCCACAAAATATGTGTCACATTTGGAAATGAGTCTACTACTTATATATAGAATCTTGTAAAAAAATATATCATTTGATTGTGTTTAAGGTGGTCAGACATACACCTACTTCTTATCTTTTTCCTGAAATTTTCATACTACCGCATTGAAATTTGAAATTTTTACCATATAGAATAAATTTTTTTCAAAAAATGGCTAGTATCTTAGAAACTAAATTCAATTTTCTATAGATTCTCTTCTTGCATATTTTTGATATAAGATTGATAACTTGTTCAAATTTTTATGTGAACTGGCCTAACCCTAATTTTCTAAATTTTCATTGCCACTTAAGGACCTGTTTGGCATACCGTGATCCTGCACATACATGTCTATTTACAAGTAGAGAATGGGAAGTTCCTTCACAAGGCACAATGAAAACCTTATCCTAGAATTTTAGGGGATTCAACGCCCCTAACAAGAAGAAAGTAGTCAAATGTTGCATATCTAAAAATAACGCATATGTGCTTCTCCTGTAGGAAACAAAAATGACTTCAGAATAGATGTCTAAGGTTACTACACAACTAGGGAACTAGTCAACGAAAGGAGTTGATGCTATAGGATCCTCTTGTGGCATTTTCATATTGTGGAACACCAAACACATATCATACTCACATGAAGCTAGAAGCAACAATTGGATGGGGGACAAATAAGTAGTTTGAATTCTTATCTAAGATTGAACGTACTAAATGTCTACGGGCCAATACTTAAGAGACATAAAATGGAATTTTGGAGGGAGGTCAATGGTTGTTTACAGGATTGGTGAGATAAGAATGTCATATTAGGACGTGAGTCTCAAAGAGAGTGTCAAACTCAAATAGACTTTAAGGAATGGACAAAGCAGGAGAATCTTTTGGAAATAGACCTTGCCAATG
This sequence comes from Thuja plicata, assembly GCA_018584345.1. Taxonomy (NCBI): domain Eukaryota; kingdom Viridiplantae; phylum Streptophyta; class Pinopsida; order Cupressales; family Cupressaceae; genus Thuja; species Thuja plicata. The sequence goes on along the minus strand of MU223406.1, from coordinate 773,085 downwards.
GGGCATTTACCTAGACAAAATAGAGACATGGTCACTGCCACATCTCAGAAAAATTGCATAGATTCCTTTTTAAAGGTGATTTAACTACTTTTCCCTTAGAATTCAAGGCCTCTATCTCTCCAACCTAAGGTTCTTATCATTATCCTATACATCTAGACATCCTAGGGGAAGACATACCTTTTCTTTGCCCGTTCAAATTTGAAAACATGTGGCTAAAAGACAAAGGTTTCTCCAATATGGTAAATGAATGGTTGTGAGAATCTAGAGTGAAGGGGTCAAAATTGTTATGTTTTGTCTTAAAAATCAAATATATCAAGCAAAATCTTATTAGGTGGAATAAATCTCATTTCAAAAACATTTTTGTTTCAAAACTAGACATTGAGCAAAAACTCAAAGACCTTAATGGTAACATCATATAATAGGGAATGGAATAGGAATTGTATGAATTGGAGAAAATGATCCTCAGAGAGCATGAAGATATTTTGGAAAAAGAAGAGATCTTTTGGAGACAAGAATCTAGAGAAACATGGTTGGAAGCAAGGGGACAAATACAAAAAAAAAAATCGTAATAGCACCAAACAACGCAAAAGCTTCAATAGGATCCAACATATTACCAATGCCAGGGGGACACAATTCATGATGAAAAGGAGATTCAAATTGAGGTAGTTAACTATTTCTCTAACTTAAACAATTATGAAGGGTCACATCTTCTAGCATAGAGAGCCCTACTAGAGGACATCCGAAGGCTCATAACTCAAGAGGATAATCAGCTCCTCATGTCAAAATTCATAGAAGAAGAGATCTTGAAGACACTAAGTCAGATGGCCCCGAAGAAAGCTCTGGACAGTCCCAGATGGTTTTCCTCCAAGTTTATACCTACATTGGTAGTCCACAATAGGAGCAAAGCTTACTATAGAATTGGAGGCTGGTCATTCTCCAGGTAGACTCCTAACTAAAATCAATAATACTCTTTTGATATGGTTCCCAAAAAAGAACAAGCCAACAATATGAATGATTTCAGACCGATTTCTCTCTACAATACCATTTACAAAATTCTATCCAAAGCCTTAGCTAATAGAATCAAGAACCTTATGGGTGATATCATTGGGGATGAGCAAATGTAATTTGTTCTAGGAAGATCAATTCTAGATGGCATGATCATTGCTTAGGAGGCAATCCACTCTATTGAAAAAAAATAAGCATCCCAGTTTTATCATTAAATTGGACATTAGAAAGGCTTATGATAAAGTAGACTGGATATTCCTAGCCATGTGCATGGAAAATTTTGGATTCTCAAAAGCTTGGATAAACCTAATATTTTACTATATTTCTACCCCTAAATTCTCCATCCTTATCATTGGAACCCCTCATGGGCATTTTGAAATCTTTAATGGGATTAGTCAAGGAGATCCCTTATCCCCCTTTTTTTTCATCATCATGGCACAGGAATTAGTATGCAAAATCATCAGTCTTCAACATCAGGTCACACACAAAGGTGTGGAGATCACGTCCTCTGTTAGTGCAGTTATTCATCAGCAATTTGCAGATGACACTATGTTTTTTTGGAGACGTACTTATTGGGGTTTTTCCATATCAAAAAAATCTTAATAAACTATGCCCTTGCCTCTTGGTCAAGAAGTGAACAAAGAGAAATCCTTGATGTTCTTCTTTCATACTAAAACAAGACCTCAACTCCAAATCCTAAGAACTTTGGGTTTTAAGGTTGGATCCCTCTCTTTCTCTAACCTTGGAATTCCAATTAACATTACTCTGAGATCCACAGCTGCATGGAAGCCCATCGGTGAAAGAATATTCATAAATATGGACTCATGGAAATCTAAATGGCTTTCTTGGGTAGGAAGAATTGTTATGATTAAAGCCACCTTGGCTGCTATCCCTGTATACCTCATGTCTTGCATCTCACTTCCAATACGATGATATTTTTATTTAGTGAATAAACTCATAAAATTCTTCTGGAAAGGCACAGATACTAAACAAAATTTAACCTTATTACCTAGGATAAATATTCCTTCCACAGAAAGAAGGAGGTACAAGGATTAAAAATAAACTATTCCAAAACCAAGCCCTTAGAAGGAAGATATTTTGGAAAATATACAGAGATCAAAATATCAAATGGGTGATAATCATTCAAGGTAAAAATTTCCCCAATATAAATGAGGAAGAAGTCCTAAGAGTTAGTGAATTTCAAATGCGATCAAGAATTTGGATCTTTATCTCAAAATCTAAGGGCACTATAGAAGATCATATCACATGGAATATCAAAGATGTTAGTAGAGCCATTTTCTGGGAGGATTATTAGGGGGGAGGGGGGGCTAGCCAAGCATTAACTAACTTTTTGGATCTGAGAGAATAAGCACACTCTATTCAGATGTGTTGGGGCCTCTAGTTAAATATTACATATTACCTTCCTCATTGAATCCCCAATTAGGTACTTAGGATTGGAAACCATTCTCAGAGATCATCTAAGATCATTTGGACCTAGATTTACTATAAGAAATTTTAAAGGGCAGATTTTTGTTGATCAAATAGTGCGGGGATGAATTAATCCTGAATGGATCCAAAATAGGAGATTTTCATGTTAAAGATGGCTATAGAATCATTTTAGGATAACAAAACCAGTGCCTGACCCAATTGCCAACTTAGTTGTGTTGTAATAAGCTATGTTTACCAAAGCTAGGCCTATTCTCATGGGTGGCCATACAAGGAAAAATAATTATTGCAGATTAGTTCAATAAAATTGGCTATCAAGGCCCCTCTATCTGCCTTATGTGCGACCATAATGAGGAAGATACCAATGATCTTCTCCGAACCTTCCCAATTGCATTAGAATTCTTGCAATGGTTATGTTCCAAATTGGGGTGGGCTTCTGCACAACCTTGTGACATCCTTTCTCACTTGAAATCTTGGCCTCTGATATTCAAAGAATGCCTTTTTGAAAATCTTTTGATCATCTCGCCCTCTATTCTCATTTGGGAAATTTGGAAAGAAAGGAACATAAGGTTTTTTCAAGGGAAACAACTAGACAAAAATACATTACTGAATAAGATTGAGGTAGCAATTGTTGAGCTCATGAATTCTTGGATCACTAATCCAGGATCCCAACATAAATGTTATACAAGTTGGGATCACAAGATGTTGAAAAGATGGCACGGTCTCAGAACTCCCCCACCTTAGGCAGAGGTATCAAATCAAATGCTAATTCTAGAGCCAATTGTCATTGGTCTGGTCCCTCACAGGGATGGTTCACATTAAACTTTAATGGGGCCTCTAAGGGTAATCTAGGGCCTTCAGGGGCTAGTTGTAACATACATTCTTGTAAGGGTGTGGTGTTAGCCAAATTAGCTAGACCTTTAGAATTTGATACCAATAACATGGAAGATTCCAAATCCCTCTTCTATGACCTCTCCCTTCCTAGGGAGCTTGGATTGAATAAATTGGAAATTGAAGGAGGCTCCATGATCACGCTAAGTGTAGTCAGAATAAGAGCCACACCTAACTGGAAACTTCAAGAAATGCTGGAGAATATTCTCAGGCTAATAGAAAACTTTGAATCTCTAATGGTTAATCACATCTACCATGATGGAAACCACTTGGAAGATGAGTTGGCTAAGCAAGAAGTGTCCGTGGTCACTATCTATCACATCATCTCCTTACAAGGTGAGTAGGTAGAATAATCACATATTTCATTGGATTCCACACCCACAAGCTTTTCAAATTCTCATACTGGTGGGAGAGTATAAATATAGCCATACCTGATCCATTTCCCAAGCAATTATGGAAGTCCTCACTAGATGACACTGCCACTTTGGTTTTGGTGCAGAGAGAAATTCTCCTCAGAAAACATCTCACATAAGTGGATTTCCTCTTAAGTTGGAGGATAAAAATATCCTCTTTAAATCTAGGAGCATATCTATAAAGCCACTCTTTTCGGTGCTAAACTTAGAAAGGCTCAAATATGGAAATTTCTCAATAACTACTTACTTGGGGATGCAAAGGTCGATTAGATGGTATCAAGTAGGCTGAATGTGGTAGTGGTATGATATTTAGAGTTGGAGAAGGTATAGAGACGCGACTATGCATTAGACTAAATGCAAGTAGACTGAATGTGGCAGTTGTATGATATTTAGAGTGGGAGAAGATACAGAGATGCGATTATGCATTAGGCTAAATGAAAGTGGGAGCTAATCAAGGTGTTACAGTTGAGATTGACTCTTGGTTCTGGTAAAGAGATAGACCATTGACACCCTGATCAAGCTAAGTGTAGACATTGAACAAGTAGCCTTTGACAATCCCATTGATTCCTCCATATTGAAAGAGGTTTTCATCTTTCACCACAGACATGTTCTTCATGGAGTAAAGAAGGCCCTAGGTTTCAACTTATTAAGCACAAACCAAAAATTTAGAGTGAACTCAAATATACATGCTAGGGAGTCTTGGCAATCTTATTAGTGGAAGGTGCAAGGAAAATCCTAGAAGAGGAAATATGTATCCGATTATATAATGAGGAGTATGTAGTTTGCCTCCATGGGGAAATTGTTAACATAGACGCTGATCTCACCAATCCTCTCCCCTAGGACTTAGCCACAGTCATGTTGTCTAGAGACCCTTTTCTTGGTTTTGGGTGCAACCCATGGAGGAACATCTACGTTAGGCCTCCAAGGAGACTCTTCATTTTATGGGGCTAGAAATGTGAGGACCACCAAATTAGATGCTCTATGATGACAAAGGGCATATATTTCTTGAAAAAATTTCTAGGCATTGAAGATGGTTTGGATGATCCTTATGGTGACGATATGGATGAAGACCTTCATTGGGTATATCAGTATAGATACGATGAGAAACTAAATGGGCTTGACAACAAGGACTCCTCTGAAGAAGAGGAAGAAAATGAAGAGGAAGAGGATGGGGAGGAGGCTGAAATGGAAGAGGAGGATGTAGATGAAGCAGAGGTAGATGAAGATGCTAAGGAAGATGTCCACACTAAAGATGATGATGATGATGATGAGGTGTAGGATGAAGGCAACGAGCATCATTCTAAGGACAATGAAGATGCATTAAGTGCCAATTTTGCAAGAAGCACCGAGAATGGTTCCACCTCTACCTCAAAAAAGTGCACTCTGCTAACCTGATTTAAGGTTAGCTTCTTTTGTCAGCTCCCATTCCATGGTATTTTTTTGGTTTCTAATTTACAGGCTTTGTTTGGAACTTCGTGGGTGTGAGTGCATGTGGCTCAATTTTGGGTTAAGACTTTTATCCTGATAGTTTTACTCATAAAATTTTTATATTATGGTATGCTCTTATATTTTATATTAATATATATACTTCTCAGGCTCAGTCTTTTATGGATAAAAAAAATACTACAAAAAAATCTCTTCCATTACCTATTTATGAGACTCTGAACAAGGGTTTAGACCATTTTACTCAATTTAGGTCTTTTTCAATTGTGAACGGGGTCACATATCCATCTACTCATGGTCACTCTATCAAGAAAGAAGGATAATAGTCTATTGCTAATGTTTTTGATATTAGCAGCAGCAAGAGGGTGCTGACCTAAGGTATAAAGAAGCTGACATAATAGACTTAACAACATGTTAAATCAATAAAGTCAGTAGGAGATAACCATGAACATCATCTACCTCTATCAAAAACCACAACAAAAAAGATAAAATAGTAGTGGAAAATGTTCCAAAAGTAAACAATATAAGGTATTAAAAACCAAAATAACATACGAAGCCATGCAGGGCTATAATTTAACATAAGTAATGTCTTAAGCTTTAAACTGAACATAAAAAAAGGCCAAAATATAGTGCTTGGGGTCCGTAGTGTGACATCACCCTAACCCACACTTCATCTTCAGCTAGATCCCTTCCCGTCCCATAAGCGCTTCGACAACAGTAGGTCCACCCACTCCTCATTGAGAAACTTGAAGAGTTCTTTGTTTCCTTCTACCGAATCCTTCCCTGCCGAGGCTTGCTCATTTAGTAGATAGAGGGTAGTGGATGAGGCGTGCATGAATTTGAGAGAAAACTTGCTAACATCTGCCAGCCTCCTGTTAGTGTTGGCCAGGTCGTCATTCAGTTTGGCCACCAAATTTTCTAGATTAACAATCTGGAACTTGATTTTTGCAACAAGGCCAGTTCCCACAGTAGTCTTATGATTCTTAGTCCTATTATCTAGGCTAGAAACATTTTAACCCACATCGGCCACATTGTCTTGTTTATCAATTTTTCATTCTTCATGGTTTGTATTAGTCTAGTTGTCATCCCTGTTAGGGGACTCAACCAAAACATCCTCTTTATCAAACAGCTCCTTCATAGCCCATTTCCCTTTTTCTTTGGCAAGCCGAGAAGACCGGTGGGTACTGGTGGGTTGGGTGTCAACACTTTGGGGGCAGTCCAGGTCAATATAGATCTTTTTGCACCTTTTTGCAGGTTAGGGAGAGTCATCCAGGGTCAGATCATGCTTGCTGCCCGTATGGGGAGTAGGGGTCGGGCAGATACCAGAGGAATTAGGGCTAGTAGCAAGGGTAGAGCCACTAATAGAGCTGAAAGGAAAGAAAATGCCTTGGTTAAGGGAAACCAAAGGCGACAAATTTTGCTGAGCAAGTTGGGTGATTTCCACAATGGGAAGAGGGAAGAGAGCCCGATGAAAGTGGTAAATCCTAAATATAAGCCCTTGGTTAAGGTAAATGGATTTTTGGCCCAGAGAGATAACCTCATTCATGATGGCCAGCGTATTCTCTAAGGAGTGCAAAAGGTAAAAAATGCATGGAAATTAATAGTTTATGCCTAAGATGATTAAGAAAAGGAAGGTGATAGTTGTAGAACGTACCAAACCTACCCTCAAATGTGAAATACTTCATGACAACCTTGCATATCTTTGGCCAAAATTTAGGAATGTCGATCGTGCTCTAACTGCCATTCTTAGACACAGGTTTGTCATCGTTGGCAAAGAACTGATCGAACTCCATTTTGGCCTAGGTTTTGGTGGTTTTCTTCCACTTCCTACCCATGGCTTCCATGCTCATGGCTTTACCAATCACCTCCTCATTAATCTCAAAAGTGATACCATTATTAGTGACTCTTATCTCACTCCAGCTTTTGGCAAACTGATGAGAAATCATCTCATCGTGCTCAACCAAACATTTCATGAAGGGAAGAATCCCACCTTCTTTACAAAAATACATCACCATCAGGTCCGAGGTGAACTCTTCCTTGATTCTTTCAGGTTCACTCAAATGGCTATCCCCTCGCATATTTGCAGAGTAGTTTAGAGCCGCCTTCACCCAAGACTTCCACACCTAGTATGAGCCGAAGCCCTTCTCAGCACAAAACCATAAAAAATTAGAGCATGAAATGAAAGTAGAGTCGTTGCATGAAGTGGAAAAAATAGGGTAATAACTAGGCCTTAAGGAACTGTCATTTCATGTACCAAACCTGCTAAAATAAATACCTTTAGGCACAAAAATCACCACTAAGGCCACCACCTAGGTTAGCACATGGGAGCAACATTGTAACCCATAATTACAATCAAAACAATCTCTATCATATCTCTTAATAATCACCATAAATCTCAGATGAATCCGATGGCATAAAAAGACATAATGAAACTAAGAAGCAAGTGACGCAAGCAATCCACCTCCTCCGCCAAAAATATTTGAGGATCCTACAATCTGCAGCCATGTGGCCTTTGCAAATGCGATAACTAGCCAAGCCCAAATGGATATTGCTCTGGGGTCTGCCTTTTAGCACCAAAACCAAACTTTGATTTTTAAACAGTTTTAGCTATTGTTGTTGCTTCCGCTCATTTCCTGCCCAAGTAGGTCCTAAGTAATTTTTGGCAGCTGGTTAGTAGCATGCCAACAAGGTAAGCCAATCGTCTACAACCCTTTAGGTGCCATGGAATCAGTGACATAATTCCCTTCCCTATAAATGTTCTTTATGGAGGACTCAGTAAAGCAAAGTAAAAACCCCTTAATATCTCATAAGATAGGGTCAACCAAACATCTAGCTAGGGAGTAACCACCAGCAGCCTCAATAATAACCTTAGAATCCCCCTCGATCTCAATTCTGGAGCAGCCATAGTTAATGGAGAAATTTAATCCCCATAGGAGTGCCATAGCCTTTACTTGGTTAACCGAGTGGTCAACAAGGGGGATAGCATAAGGTGGAACCAATCTCCACCATTGATCTCTTATAATTCCCCCTTCAGCCTGTCTGCCACCCTGAGTAGCCCATCAAATTTGATTTTGTACCAATTTTCCTAAGGGGAGGCCCAAATAGTCACCTTTCTGTCTCTAAGTTTAGAGTTGTCACATCTGTAAAACCCCTTGCCCAAACCCCAGGCCTTAGAAATCTTCCAATCAAAGTTAGTGGGAGGGGAAGTAGGGTTTTTCCAGCTTCCCACCAGTAGGTTTTCTTGTAAAAGTTTAAATCTAGTATAAAAACATCCTTAGAATTGAGTTCAGTGTCTCTGAAAATCCTATTGTTGCATTCCTTCTAGATTACCCAGCAGAAAATTAAGGGGATTTGGTTCCAAAGGAGTTTGATCAGTGGGTGTTGTGAGGGCAATTTCCATTCAAGGAGAATTTCCTTGATGTTGTAGTTATACACCCATGGGAGGTTGAGTCTCACGAGAATCTCCTTCCAGACCCTGACATCAATTTCGTAGTGGAGCATGATATGATTAGAGCTTTCCTCATCTTTCTTGCATAGGCATCAATGGTTGGCAAGGCTAAACCCATGTTTAACAAGGTTGTCAAGCATGAGGATTTTCCCATGGAGGGTAGTCCACCAGAAAAAAGTTGACTTTGGGGATTAATTGAGGTTGACAAACCTTCCTCTAAAAAGAAACATCAACACAGTCATTGATAAGAAAACTATAAGCTGACGTGATAGAGAACCCGCCATGTTGAGTGTGTCTCCAAAGAAACCTATCAGGCCTGTCAACCATAGGGATGTAGACCAAGAGTAGCAGGTCCCTGAGTTTAGTTGCAAGGGTGGTCAGGTCTGGCCTGAACTGGAGGTGAGGGAGGAGGTCAATCCACTTGCCATTGGAGATGGAGTTGGAAATATGCAACCCAAAAACAAGGGACATGACATTCATCAACTGAGAGAAATGCGAGTTCCTAAGGATGGAATCAGGCAGCTAGGGGTCATCCCACAATCTGATATCCTATCCATTACCCAATGACAAGATGGCCCCTTTTCCTAAAATACTCCTACATTTGAGGATACAGTTCCAGATCTTAGAACCCCCCAAGTGTCCCTACACCATGAAGAGTTTACAGAAGCAACCCCCATCTAGATACTTAGCCTCCATGATTTTGCACCAATAAGTATTTCCCCATATCATGGTCCAAGTGAACTTACAAAGCAGAGCTCTATTGAAGTTGAAAATTTTCCTTAACCCCAAGCCCCCCAAGGTTTTGGGGAGACAAACATTATCCTAGGAGACCAGCGGGAGGCATTTCTTTTCCTCAGATCCCGACCAAAGGAAGGTACATTGGATCTTTTCCAATTTGTCAGCCATGAAGCTAGAGATTTTAAAAATAGATGAAAAGTAGACTGGAATTCCCTTGAGGGAGGTAACAAGAAGTTGAAGCTTACCTGAATTACTGAGGAGTTTACCTTTCCATCTCGCCAGTTTCCTTTGGGTTCTTTCAAGGATAGAATTCTAGAATTCGGTCTTCACATCTTTGACTGTCAACAGGAGGCCAAGATAGGTAGTAGGACGTTTGTCAGCCTGGAAACCCAAAATCTTCATTATCTTTTTCTGGACCAATTCCTCAGTGTTGAAGAAAAACATATGGATTTTGTGATAGTTGATATGCTGACCTGAGGCTGTAGCATAATTATCTAGTAGTTGCTTCCACTTAGCAGCTTCCCTTACCGAGGAGGCCCCAAAGAAGAAGGTGTCATCAACAAATTGCTGCAAGATAGCAGGTTGCAAAGTGGTGGTCGGCTTAATCCCCACAATCTCTCTGGTACGGGCCATCTCCGTCATATTACGACCAAGAACCTTGGCAAGGAGGATGAAGAGGTAAGGGGACATGGCTCCCCTTGGCGGAGCCCTTTACTAGGGTAAAATTTAGCTCTAGGTTTACCATTGAATAACACTGAGAATCTCACAGTCTCCAAGCAACACCTAATAAGGTCTATGAATTTCTCTAAGAAGCCGAAAGCAGATAGGACTTTGAAGAGAAAATTCCAATGGACTTTGTCATAAGATTTAGAAACATCTAGCTTGAGAGCCATCCTATCAACCTTGCTACAATCAATGGAGTGGATAATTTCATGTGTCGTGATGGTAGTATCCATAATTTGTTGCCCAAGGACAAATCCTTTCTGATTGGGGCTGATGATTTTGTCTAGCAGGGGTTTGATTCAGTTGGCCATAATTTTGGAAAAGACCTTATAAAAAGCATTACACAGACTGATGGGTCTAAAGTCCTCCATGATTTTTGGCTCTACGCACTTGGGGACAACCAATAAATAAGTGTCATTAAGTTTCTTTAAGATTTTTTTGCATCCGATGAAATCCCATGTAGCATGAATGACATCATAACCAACAATATCACAATACTCTTGGAAGAAAGTGGGGGGAAACCGTCTGGACCAGGGGATTTGTATGCTCCCATGGAGAAGGTTGCCTTATGAACCTCCCCATCAGTGACCCTCAACAAGAGCATGTCATTATCCTCAGCCGTGATGGCCCTGGGTAGCTGCGCAATGAGATTTTCCTAAAGGGAAACATGGTCCCCAGGAGAAGAAATGGTGAAGGCACTGGAGAAGTAATCAGTGGCCAACCCTCCAAGTTGGATGGAGTTAGAGATCTCTTGTCCCCTAGGGTTCTAGAGTTGTGTGATGGAATTCCTTTTTTAATTCTTACAAGCAGATTGATGGAAGAAAGAAGTGTTACGATCCCCCTCCTTCAACCACAGGACCCTAGATCTTTGTTTCAAGAAAACCTCTTCATTGGCCAGAGTTTCTTTCTAGTATTTCCTAGTGTTTTATTCCTCCAGGTGCAAATCCTCTAATAGATCACCCCCTGTCATTTTCTGTTGAAGAGAATCAAGTTTCTCATTTAGCTCCTTTTTAGTATGGAAAATGTCACAAAAGGTGAATTTGCTCCAACCTTTAACCTCCTCTCTGATAAGCTCAAGCTTGGAAGCAAACCTAAACATAGCTGATCCTTTGACTGGAGTGGACCACCAATATTTAACCTTGTCACAGAAGCCAGGCTGGGAGGCCCACATAATCTCATATCTGAAGGGAGTAGGGTACTGGTATCGGACATCCGCCCATTTAAGAAGAAGGGGGCTATGGTTTGATGTCATTCTAGGGAGGGCAGCCAAGGAAGAGGTAGCTCCCAGAGCCCAGGTGGAAGAGAGTAAGACCCGATCCAAGTAGACCTAAATGAGGTGGTTACCTTTCCTATTGTTATTCCATGTGAAGGGGTTGCCTCTTAGCTCCACATTAAAAAGACCACATTCTCCCACAAAGTTGGCCAGGTCTCACATGTTGTCAGAATAGTCCACAATGCCCCTGCACTTCTCAGAGGGAAACAAGGGAGAGTTGAATTCTCCCACAACCATGAGCTTTGAATCTTGGAGATTTGAGAGGGATATATTTAGCTCATCCCAAACCCCCTTTCTTCCCTGTCGAGTATTTGGAGTATAAATGTTAAAATAGAGCCAGGTCTCCAGTGCGGAAGTGAAGGCCACAACCAGGTGGTTGTGGGAAAAACTATGAGCATCACCTCTAACCTTGGAAGGGTTCCAGAGGGTGGAAATACCTCCTGAAGCTCCTTGAGCCTCGGAGTAGAAAAAATTGGCCCCAAGCCATAGCCTTCCCACAAATACCTCAAAGTTATCTTGAGACATTTTAACTTCTTGAATTAATAGAATGTCAATTTTATAATCAAAAGTGTACTATTTGACAACTAGTTGTTTATGGGGATTATTGAGTCCCCTAATGTTCCATGATAGAGTATGTGCAGGATCCTGGTATGCCAAAAAGTGGCAATGTGAAAAGAAGTCCCCATTGGTAGGTTGATTGAAAAAAAAAAACTATAACTTTATGCTTCAGCTACCACAATAAAAAAAGAAAGAAAATCAATTTGATGAAGTTTAGACTAGGTTAAGGTGGTCAGATACGAGAGATTTTATATTTTAGAATATTTTTAGAAGAAAACTCATAATTAATTATTTACTTGGAAACAAATTACACAAAAATATGCGTCACATCCGCACATGAGTCTACTGCTTATATATAGAATCTTTTAAAAAAGTGTTATCATTTTATTGTGTTTAAGGTGGTCAGACATACACCTACTTCTTATATTTTTAGTCCTGGTTGATAGACTGATTGAAAAATAACAATAACATTCAAATGGTATAACATTTTTGAAATCAAAAAATTGAGTCACATTCTATGATTTACTTACTATAATAAAAAAATTAAAAGTTTTCAATTTGATGAAGTTTCGACTAGGTTAAGGTGGTCAGACACGAGATTTTGTATACTCTCAAAAGTTGTACTAGAAAAATCATAATTAATTATTTAATACAAAAAAAATGACAAATAAATATGTGTCGCATCTAGACATGAGTCTACTACTTATATCTATAATCTTGTAAAAAAAAATTATCATTTAAATGTGTTTAAGGTGGTCAGATAGACACCTACTTCTTATATTTTTCCTGAAATTTTCATACTACCACAATGAAATTAGAAATTTTTACCATATAGAATATTTTTTTCAAAAAAGGGCTAGTATCTTAGAAACTAAATTTAATTTTCTATATATTCTCTTCTTACCTATTTTTGATATAATATTGATAACTTGTTCAAATTTTTATGTGAACTTGTCTAACCCTAATTTTTTGAATTTCCATTGCCACTTAAGAACCTGTTTGGCATACCATGATCCTCCACATACCTGATAGAACAATCATTTCTTCCCTTTTTGGTTGAGGTCTAGGGTTTTCTATCTTCCTGTAGCAATCTCCTTTATCGTGCTCCTATGTTTTTGGCTCTGTCCATCGGCCATCCCAGTTTGGTGTCAACTCCCACATCCACTCTCTTTTGCCAAGTCTTCTTATGTTGGGTTTTCCATTCTAGGTCCCTGGTCATCATGGTTCCCAAGGGTGTTGATCATCCCAGAGCCACCAGGGAACCTGAGGCTAAGGGGATTGAGAACAAATTCCACCACTGGGGGATGAAGGGCCTCCAAATGTGACGTTTGTCAGCACACATGCATTGAGTTTTGTCTAGACAAGTGCCAAACCTGGGTTGGAACTATGTGGAGTCTCCAAGCCTAGGTTGTTAATGTCTGAGTTGCTTACCACCTACATAGGGGCTACAGAAGTAGGGGCACTGCATTTCTTGGTCTCCTCTATTGTGGCCTTCTCATGCACAATATTAGTGGGTATTTCACCCTCTTCCAGACTAGACATGTCATCCACCGACCAAGAAATGGAATCACAGCCCTTAGATGCAGAACCATTAACCCTTTTTACACTAGGAGCATCCCTAGTTAGGGGTGGGGGGAGTGGTCCCGAGGGAATCTTAGAAGCTCTCATCGCTGTAACAATTTGCCTTAGCTGGAGTTCAGGCTTCTTGGGGGCCTTGCAGCCCCTCCTTGTGTGGCCCTTTGAGTTGCAGCATTCACAGAAGAGGGTAGTATTTTCATAGACAATAGCTTGTGTCCATTTACCTAGCTTAGACGTAAGGATTAAAAAGTTTGGGAGAGTCTTATTTATAGACACATTTACACAGAAACAAGCAAAAACAAGTTAGGATCTAGAGAGGGTTACTAGATCCACTAAAATATAATGTCTGAAGGAGTTGCCAATCCATCTAAACACTTACTCATCCCAAAAATTGAGAGGAAAACCAGGGAGATGAACCCAAACAAGCACCATCCTGCTGAGGTTTGCAGAAGGGTCAAACCCTGGTTTCCATTTAGCCAGAGTGAGGAGGTGTTTTCCATAGAGCCAAGATCTAGAGAGGATGAAAGATAGGTCCTCTACGGTCGTGAACCAAAAGAGAAAGAATCCTCCTAGCATGACTGACACCAAAGCACTCCCCTTCAGCTTCCATTGGTTTCCCACCCATTTACGAACCATGTCAATGGAGGGGCGAAAGTTGAAGAAGTGTCCAACCAAAGCCAGGTTAAGCTCCGTCATGTTCTTTTCGATAATAGACTCTGGGAGAGTGATCTTTGTACTTTCCTCCATTAGGATAGCGAGCATTAGGGTGGGGTCCAATTCTCCTGGGTCCCAACCAACACACCTTTCTAGTCAGCCTTGGGAGAAGGATGTGATAGGGAATCTGAAGTAGCTGTCCAAGAATCAGAGATCAGGTTGGGAGTAGGGTCACCGGGTTGGGGGGGAGGTTCCCCCCAGTAATTTATGCCATGACAAAAGTTTAAAAGGAGCCTTTGGGCGGAAAAATTGCAGACAATTTTGTTTCTAATTTTAGCACAAATTGTTGGTGAATATTCTATTGCTATAAGGTCTGATCTCTCGATGACATGTGCCACATCAGTAATATCCACAAAACAAAAGAGTCGATCAATTAAGTCAAACGTCGAATGTGTAAGATGACAAAAATAAATGATTTTTCATTAAATTAAAAGAAATAAAACAAGGTTCAACATCAAACTGTCGAACAGATTATGCGACACATGAATCAATAATAAAGAAGAGTGTCGACCAACTGTCAAAAACACCCCAATACATCACATGTCATAAAACATTAAAGACATGAATAGAATTTGACCAACTTGTCAAATAAAAAAATACAAGAGAGAGAGAGAGAGAGAGAGTTTGACAAAACCATTGAAGTGTAATAAACACAAGATTACTTTACTTACAAAGGAACATATATTTTACAAGAGTCATCGGCTGACTATCATAAGAGTGCAAATAACAATACAATAGACCAATGGTCAACTTCAAAGAATCAAAATATGCTAAACAAGAAGACCTTTTTTATAGGAGCTCCAGAGACCTGCTACACACAAATATCAAGGCGAGAACATTATGGGAGCGCGTTTCCACCCTACCATGAAGTAGTTATGCTTTCCCGAAATCTTTCCTGACATGAAAGATACCCATCCCAGCTAGAAATAGTCTAACAAAGTAAAAATGATTGAAGTAATGGAATTGTGTGACAAGATACATCCATATTGAAATTACAATAAACACATCATGGACTTCCAAAAATGTTTCTAAACAAAACTGATTCCATTCAGAAATATGGATAATGTTGTGCAAGATTCTTACTTATTGCATAGTATAACATGGTTCATGGGTGTATTCAACATACATAAAGAATGTAAGTAAAGTTGTTCCATTAACTATCAACTCATGTCAAGTTCAAATTTTCACCAATATCTATCTGGTTCAGATTGTAAGTGTAACTAGGTTTCATACTAGTTTGCTAACAAAAACTAAAGAATACATAAATAGGTAAAAACGTATACTTCACTTTAAGGTATTCATAGAAATTCAACATATCCAGGAAGTATAAACATATATCAAATGAATAATAGGTACAACATGTATATAAGTCTAGAAAATTCATAAGTCTATGTTTCCCTCTCATTTCTACTCATTAAGATTTGATTTTCATCTCTTTTATTTAAAAAGTAGGAGTAACACAGCTTTACCCCAAATACTAAACAAACTCAAGGAAAATGTTCTATGTGCTCCAACACACACTCAATAATTCTAAGAGAACATTAGTATCTTCAATCATGGCATAAATAAGAGAAACCTTTGGAGGTGCTAATGATAAATTATGATTGCTAATTCCAACATAATTCAACCCTTAAGAGTCTATTCTACTAATATCATGAATATCGATAGTCTAATTCCTCTTGGTAATAATTTGATGTTCCTCATTTTCTAGCCAAGCTTCTAAATGATTTGATATGGAATGATATCTAAATTCTGCTAAGTTTTAAAATCAGAAGTATGAATTATCCCCAATCATAAATTTTCCCCATAGTTCCTCAATGTTCATGATGTATCTATGTTTCCAAGTCAAAATGACTTTAGAGAATTCTATAACATTCTAATTCTTTCAATGGGGAAACTTCTTTATAAACTTAAAGAGAGAAAAAAATTGTTTGCAGTGTTCCTTTCGAAAGCCAAAAGAACTAACATGAGTGAGTACTTCATTTTTAGTTCACGGTTTTAAATGCTGTCTAAAAATAGATGTTAGCTCCCAACAATATTTTGAAAATTCCTATCGATATCTATATTTCCAAAGGTGTAGATCTAACTTCTTACAAATGGCTGATTAATGAAAAGAATTGGTTTTTGTCATTATTAATTCAATATCCAAGGCAAAATATTCTATAGCCATCTCACATACATGGAAAAAGCATAACCAGAATCTGACTCTTTGGGTCTAAACATGGTATGGCCATAAAAGGATTTTAAAATACATAAGTTTACGAATCACAAAAAAATACAAGTTTGAAGGAAAGTTTAAAAGTTACAAAAGGAAACAGAAATTCACGCATCTCTGGCTTCTAATTTAATCGATCTCCTCTAACCTGCAGCTTCCTTTCTATAACAAAGAAATGGAAATAAAATATAAAAACCTGATTTCCTCCATTCGGATTAATCTCTCCTCCAGTTTCCTCTAATATTCCTCAGTGTTACCACCTTCTATAAGGACTGAATCACATCCAGTCCTCCATCCTTGGTCTTTCTAGTGAAATCTGGCCACATTTCATGGGTAGTGAATCATGGGTTGAGCAGTTTCCACCATTGCTTCAGAACTTAATTCATAGCTTCTACCGCTACCAATCTTCCATACTCTTCCATACTTTAATTTATGTATTTTATCATGGCTGAGGAGGTTTGGGCTATAAGAGTTGTGGTAAGTCCACCAGAGAACCTTTCAGAGGAAACCATGGCCTTGCAGGATGTGAGACCTCCCAAACGAATGATAGTATTTCTGGTTTCTTTGGAAAGCCTCCAGTGATATCACCTCCTGGAATGCAATAATTGTAAGACTCTAGGCATTGTTCCTATTGTCACACCCATAATCATGCCTCTCCTCAATACTATCCACAATGAAAATATAGATGGAAAGATAGTGGCAGGCTGAATTCGCCCCCTTCTCTCCCTTCTTACCTACACACACATCTTCCTTCAACTATCCTCCCCCTCCAATGGTTTACTCCCCACTATTGAATCATTAATCCTGACCCACATAATACGACATTCAAATTATCAGCACCACACAAATTAAAGTACGATTCAAAATAAAAAATTTGTTAGAACTTCTGTTCCAGAGAAAATGTAGCATTGAACTTTTCCCCAAGGCTCCGTCCTCCCTCTTTCTCTCCAACTACCGTCCACCACTCCCTCTCTAGCTATCGTTCAATTAATTTATAACTCCAACTCATCATTAGTTAAAATCATTAATGAAATATGGAAAAGGGGTTGTGACATCCTTCCCCACTTAGAAAATACATCGTCGTCGATGTTTCACTCATATCACTTCTTAAACCATCAATATCTAAGATACAAGAATCACATAATAATTAATTTCAATAACAAGTATTAAAGACAATACAAAAGTGTGTAACCAAAAGATAACATTTCTTTCTAAAACTACAAACTAGTATTTAGCATTTGTAATTGGTTCTATTGTTTAAATTCATAAGCATTTCAATAGAAATAACACACATATTCAACAAAAATAATTCTCAAAGGTAGTGTAGATATACATTGAAAACAAGCACAAGGTAGATTAAACATGTACAAGCATCAAGTAATCATCTCGTAGACAATTTCTAAGTGAGTTTGTGAATTCCATTACCACCTTACAGTTTTACAAGGTTAGATTACCTCTCTCCGACAATATTCCCCTCTCTTATAATGTGTCATTCCATCTG
This sequence comes from Thuja plicata, assembly GCA_018584345.1. Taxonomy (NCBI): domain Eukaryota; kingdom Viridiplantae; phylum Streptophyta; class Pinopsida; order Cupressales; family Cupressaceae; genus Thuja; species Thuja plicata. The sequence goes on along the minus strand of MU223406.1, from coordinate 755,139 downwards.
TTATATACACAGGAACAACACAAAAGCATCAATTCATATCGTTATCATAAAAGTCTAACATTCCCTTATCTCAATACTTTCAGAAATTACTCACATAATACCCTTAAGAAGCAACAAAGCACACACATACTCATGCTTATTTACATACCATGTAATCATAATTATTTGAGCACATTACTGAGTGCCTTTTATCCACATTCCTTGTACACTCTTATATATTCACTCACAATCTTGTTAGCCCAAACATAATGTCAATACTTCATAGAAGAAAAGTGTCAATACTTTATATTCAAGAGTAAAAATAATCATTTGAAAAATTTCAATTAAAATAAGCTCTAGTTCATAACTGGATCATAAGTAAGTAAATTATTAATATCTACCCTCTAACACATGGCACTCACTAAGTAAGAAATTTTATCCATCCATACATGCGATTTTCACCTATAAAGGTTAGTGGATCCATTTTTCCATATATGTGACCTAGGCCCTCATGCCAATCTTGTCACAAAAATATTTCAAAAGAAAATATTAACTCATTTCATCATAAGAAATATGTCTTCATCTCCAAGACAAATGTGAGTCAACAAAAGTTATATCTTACCATAAATAAACATTCTAGTTTTTTTTTTCGCTATGAAATGTAACTACACTTGATTTTGGAATAGACATTCCAATCCATCATGATAATTCATCATTACATAAAATTAAATACAAAAAGTATGTCATACATCAAGAGTATTCGTTAAGAGAAAGATAATTAGGGTCTATCAGGTAACAAGATACATAAGTAAGGAGCGAACCTAATCCAAAAAAAATGTCACATAAGCAAAACATGCTAAAAATTCTCCAATGTCGATTCCATAGTCATAGTTAGTCAATCGCTATTCGACTAATCAACCAAAAATCCAGTAAAATGTCACATAAGTAAAACATGCTAAAAATTCTCTAATGTTGATTCCATAGTCATAGTCGGTCAATCGCTATAGACTAATCAACCAAAAATCCAATAAAATGCCACATAAGCAAAACATGCTAAAAATTCTCCAATGTTGATTCTATATTCATAGTCGGTCAATCACTATAGACTAATCAATAAAAAATCCAATAAAATGCCACATAAGCAAAACATGCTAAAAATTCTCCAATGTCGATTTCATAGTCATAGTTGGTCAATCGCTATAGACTAATCAACCAAAAATCCATTTGCATGCTCCAGTCTCCTAAGCCATCGAATACTTGTCCATATGCAAATCTCGAGACAAGAGTGTGGTTCAAGGAACTTTTCCGCCTAGCCACAAATCCTTACACTTCCTTGGGATTCTACCTCCTCAAAAAATTCCCAACCCTGTAGCCTATAAAAATACAAAAGGCAGGGGGTATCTGGTGCAGTCGTGAAACTAACTACTTTCCACAAGTAGAACTAATCACAGATGTGGCAGGGAGATGAAACACAGGCTTGCACATTTAAGGAAACATGTGTTACATAGCTTTGGCCAAAGCATTTTAATACTAGACTTCTACTGGCAGGTTGAGTGAAAAAGGAAATATCACTTCTACCCTTCCCTATTTCATCCACATTCCCACCCATCACCGGATGGTAAGCTTTCCAATTCTCTCATATAGTAAGTAAAATAATGCAACTCATGCATATCATATATTTCCTTTTCATATAATAATGTACCAATCATATACGTGGTAATCACACAACAAGTCAAGTATTCAAAAATCATGCTTTTTATCATGAATAATCACATACATCATAAGCAATCACATATTTTGAGCCATATGATCAAATAAAACCTAACATATAAGAAGTAGGAGGTGTTGGCCATTCTATCAAGAACACCCAGTGTATTATTACAAAAATAATTCTACTCCTCTATCATCAAGAAATGTCGACCTACTCGTCAAAAATTAAGTTAAAACACCTCAAGTATACTTCACACAATGTTTCATGCATCATTACCCATGTGCTAGTATATTATCATATTAGAGTCATAAATTGTACTTTTGTCATGGATTCTATCATCTCAAAGATATCCATGCAATTCTCCTTATAGAATCAAAACTTACATCAAATGCATATAGATCAATGTCTATTATGTCATACAATGTATATCTACTATTTACAATCATGTTCACTCTAATGTTCTTTAACATATCATAACTGAAAAACATATTTCAAACAAAATAGGAATGCAAGAATAAGAATGGTATGTTCTTCGCAATCTACTCCCTTATACATTCTATCCATGTTCCATACTAAACATGATAGAGGACTTCACTTCACATCACAAGAAGGGACACACATCCTAGCCACCTCCAGATAATAAGAAATCTCCAAATCAAATTTTACCAAAAATTTCAACTCAAAATAACAAAGATGTGCAAAATCAATGGAAATAAATGTGAACAAGAACCAAATTTGATAGATACACAAGAAATTTAGTGGCTAGATGGTCACAAGAAAACTTAAAATTCAAGCTAGTCCTTCATCACTTTCAAAGTTTAAAATAACATAACCAAATGAAAACCAATTCACATATACAAAGTGACTATCACTAGCCACAAAGAGTGAGTAGAAGATACACAACACCTTGCATCCAAGGTGTGCCAAAGAACATGACCACACATCTGGCAAATATTTATCTCATAGATTACATCACTATGTAATGGTACATTCTATTTATTCATATAACATAACCTTTTTAAGTCTTTCAATTTTTCCTTTCTCAGCGTCATGCAATTCTAAACGCAAGACGAAACATACAAATACAATTACTAACTTTCCACGTGTTATTTTTTTTCATACATAGCATGCTAGGATCATTTCACTCATATCCCAGTGCAAAATTTAATCATCAGTTAACTACACAATTCAATCAAAGAGATTTACCTTCTCTCTTTATTCACACATGCGAGAAATAGTCATTTAATTTAAGTGCATCACTCACACCCAAAGATATTTCACAGTTTCTCACCCACTAAAAATTATTCAATTTCATACAGAAATGTAATCACATCAATTTGAGGTACACAATTTACCAAGCATTTCAGGAAGGTTGCATCTTTTATAGTTTAGCGAGAAAGCAATGACAATAAGTAGCCTCACACACAAAAGAGATAAGGTCCTCAAAGTGACTTTATCCACTTCTATAAATCAAAGCAAAAGACATCCTTTCTTATCCTGTTAGGAGTAACCACAACTGGGAAACTCAACTATCTACCCAAGAAACTCACACTTACGTTCATAGTCCAAGCATAGTTGACTGACATTTCATAACTAAGCATAGTGACCTCAAGGCCCTAGAGTGGAACCCAGAGGTCTGATACCATATGTAAGGTAGGATCTCTCGATGACATGTGCCACATAAACAATATCCACAAAACAAAAGAGTCGATCAATTAAGTCAAACGTCAAATGTGCAAGATGACCAAAATAAATGATTTTTCCTTAAATTCAAAGAAAGAAAACAAGGTTCGACGTCAAACTGTCGAAAAAATTATGCGACACACAAGTCCATAATAAAGAAGAGTGTCGACCAACTATCGAAAACATCCCAATACATCACATGTCATAAAACATTAAAGACATGAATAGAATTCGACCAACTTGTCGAATAAAAAAATACAAGAGAGAGAGAGAGAGAGAGAGAGAGAGAGAGAGAGAGCCTTTGACCAAACCGTCGAAGTGCAATAAACACAAGATTACTTTACTTACAAAGGAACATAGATTTTACAAGAGTTGTCAACTGACTATCATAAGAGTGCAAATAACAATACAATAGACCAATGGTCAACATCAGAGAATCAAAATATGCTATATAAGAAGACCTTTCTGATAGGAGCTCCAGAGACCTGCTACACACAAATATCAAGGTGAGAATATTGTGTGAGTGCATTTCCACCCTACCACGAAGCAGTTATGCTTCCCTGGAATCTTTCCTGACCTGAAAGATACCCAGTCCAGCTAGAAATAGTCTAACAAAGTAAAACTGACTGGAGTAATGGAATTTTGTGACAAGATACATCCATATGGAAATTAAAATAAACACATCATGGACTTCCAAAAACATTTCTAAACAAAACTGATTCCATTCAGAAATATGGATAATGTTGTGCAAGATCCTTACTTATTGCATAGTATAACATGGTTCATGGGTGTATTCAACATACATAAAGAATGTAAGTAAAGTTGTTACATTAACTATCAACTCATGTCAAGTTCAAAGTTTCACCAATATCTATTTGGTTCAGATTGTAAGTATAACTTGGTTTCATACTAGCTCATTGAGAAAAACTCAAGAATACATAAATAGGTAAAAACATATACTTCGCTTCAAGGTATTCATATAAATTCAACATATATCAAATGAATAATAGGTACAACATGTATATAAGTCTAGGAAATTCATAAGTCTATGTTTCCCTCTCATTTCTACTCATTAAGATTTGATTTTCATCTCTTTTATTTAAAAAGTAGGAGTAACATAGATTTACCCCAAACACTAAACAAACTCAAGGACAATGTTCTATGTGCTCCAACACACACTCAATAATTCTAAGAGAACATTAGTATCTTCAATCATGGCATAAGTAAGAGAAACCTTGGGAGGTGCTAATGATAAATTGTGATTGCTAATTCCAACATAATTCAACCCTAAGAGTCTCTATTCTACTGATATCATGAACATCGATAGTCTAATTACTCTTGGTAATAATTTTATGTTCCTCATTTTCTATCCTAGCTTCTAAATGATTTGATATGGAATGATATATAAATTCTACAAAGTTTTAAAATCAGAAGTATGATTTATCCCCAGTCATAAATTTTCCCGTTAGTTCCTCAATGTTTGTGATGTATCTATGTTTCCAAGTCAACATGACTTTAGAGAATTCTATAACATTCTGATTCATCCAATGGGGAAACTTGTTTATCAACATAAAGAGAAAAAAAAAATGTTTGCAGTTTTCCTTTCGAAAGCCAAAAGAACTAACATGAGTGAGTACTTCATTTTTAGTTCACAGTTTTAAATGCTGTATAAAAATAGATGTTAGCTCCCAACAATATTTTGAAAATTCCTATCGATATCTATATTTCCAAAGGTGTAGATCTAACTTCTTACAGATGGATGATTAATGAAAAGAAATGGTTTTTCTCATTATTAAGTCAATATCCAAGGCAAAAGATTCTATAACCATCTCACATACATGGCAAAAGCATAACCAGAATCTGACTCTCTGGGTATAAACATGGTATGGCCATAAAAAGATTTTAAGAGACATATGTTTATGAATCACAAGAAAAGACAAGTTCGAAGGAAAGTTTAAAAGTTACAAAAGGAAACAGAAATTCAGGCATCTCTGGCTTCTAATTTAATCGATCTCCTCTAACCTGCAGCTTGCTTTCTATAACAAAGACATGGTAATATAATATAAAAACCTGATTTCCTCCAGCCGGATTAATCTCTCCTCCAGTTTCCTCTAATATTCCTCTGCGTTACCACCTTTTATAAGGACTGAATCACATCTAGCCCTCCATCCTTGGTCTTTCTAGTGAAATCTGGCCACATCTCATGGGTACTAAATCGCGGGTTGAGCAGTTTCCACCATTGCTTCAGAAATTAATTTGCAGCTTCTACCGCTACCAATCTTCCATACTCTTCCATACTTTACTTTACGCATTTTATCATGGCTGAGGAGGTTTGGGCTATAAGAGTTGTGGTATGTCCACCGCAGAACCTTTCAGAGGAAACCATGGCCCTGCAGGATGTGAGACCTCCCAAACGACTGACAGTTTCTCTGGTTTCTGTGGAAAGTCTCCAGCGATATCACCTCCTGGAATGCAATAATTGTAAGACTCCAGCCATTGTTCCTATTGTCGCGCCCATAATCATGCCTCTCCTCAATACTGTCCACAACGAAAATACAGATGGAAAGATAGTGGCAGGATAAATTTCCCCCCTTCTCTCCCTTCTTACCTGCGCACACATCTTCCTTCAACTGTCCTCCCCCCTCCAACGGTTTACTTCAGACTATTAAATCATTAATCCCGATCCACATAATACGGCATTCAAAATATCACCACCACACAAATTAAAGGACGGTTCAAAATAAAAATTTCATTAGAACTTCTGTTCTAGAGAAAATATAGCGCTAAAATTTTCCCCAAGGCTCCGTCCTCCCTCTTTCTCTCCAACTACCATCCACCACTCCCTCTCTAGCTGTCGTTCAATTAATTTAAAACTCCAACTCATCATTAGTTAAAATCATCAATGAAATATGGCAAAGGGGTTGATACAATTGCCAATGTTGTTCTAGATGATTTGATGATTTATTTTCTTTATATCTTGAAATCAATTTCTTTTATTCATTGAAATCACATTTCTTTCAAGGATTCCATCAATCAGTTCACGTGCCTTTCTTTTTCTTTGCGTTTCACACTCATGTCTAGCAGGACACTCTACATTTGCAACATCTCATAATGACAACCTATCCCATGATGGTTTCCCATACCCTAAACCAAAGCTCCTATATTGACATGCATGGACATGGAGCTAAAAATGGTTGTGGGATACAGCGTTACACTTGCAAATTGTATTCACCTCGATTTTCTAAATATTTTTTGTCAAATTCTTTTGTTCATATGCTACAAACATCATATCACTGCCCATTAAGCATTAATTTGTTTTCCAGAAATCAATCGCATTTTCTAGTAAAGGGCCACCCTCCATTCCATATCTAACATACCCATCATAATTTCAACTCTGCTTTTGTTTGGCATCGCACCCAATTTAATCTTCTTTTGAATCATGAATTTTTCACTTTGCCATCCCTCATTTTGCCCACACAAATATGCATCAATACAAAAATCATACAAAATACCACTCCTATCCATTCCATGGTGGTTTTACCCCAACACAATCTCTCTCTCTCTCTCAAACAAGGTGAAAGAGAAATGTTGAAGCCACTTTATTTCCTACACAATTAGGGCAGAGATCCCTTTCACTTCGAGCTTGCTTGGTTCTTCTTTTCACTCCACCGTGCCTACAAATGTATGAAACATTTTAACTTTGAATTTGTAATGTGGAAGAGCCTTTCCTAAAACTATAGTTAGGGATTTGACACGAATCCTAGACATGGCTGCAGAGAGAAATACATCAATAAGCAATGGACACAACAACTATCACTAGTAAAGAGCATTACAAAATGTTCAGCGTTCCTATAACATTTTAGGCGTAAGACACTGGAAATTCCAGTAAGGATCTCCCACAGAAAACTTAATCCCAATCTATACATTATTTTCATAAAGTATAATTAAATTTTTAAAAGATCATATTATACGAAATGGAAAAAATGACAATCACATCTAATATTTCGAATTTACATCTAAAACTTCTTTCATTTTTAAATTTTACTAAAATAAAATAAAAGAAAAAATAAATTTTAACAACCTAATCATAATAAACGAAGCCCATAAAATTATATATCCTCATTTCACTTTACTATTTATCTTGGTTTTATCCTGGTTGGTATCTTCTCTATTCAAGAAAAACCCAATGTCTAAAAGAAATGGATCTGTAGATTGTCACAATGTTTTATTAAAAAATATCATTAAGAAACCATCTTTATTTAAATGTCCCTTCACCCAAGGTGATTTTACCTTCAAACAAAGGAAATGTTTGACATTAAAAGTCTTGATTATATATTCTTTTGATTACATACATTTTTAATTAAATTGAAGATTCTTTTAGATTTATGTCAGTTCTAAGATCATATTTCATTTCTGATGTCTACAGTTTTTTTTCTTGCTAGCATGTTTTGAGTCCAAGTCTAGATTTAATTCAAACATGAATAATATTCTTAAAAGATATCTTTTTTAAAAATTTATTTTTCTCTGTTACATTATATCTTCCCTTGTATTATATTGATCATGGATGTATTTTATGTTCTTGTATACATGCAAAATGTACTAGTTGATTGGATTTGAGTGTTGAATGTGATGAGGAACGGTTAATATTGGTTTTCCTATCTAAATGAGTACTCATGTTTGTCACAATCGAAGAGTATTTGTTATTAATATCAAAGCTACATTTCACATGCCTGGATTGAAAACACGCAGAACAACTACCGAATAAAAAAATACAAATACTTAATATTCATTGAATCCAATATGAAATGCAAGAGTTTATCACCTATTGGGGATCTCATAACATTTACAATATTTGCATATACTTCAAGACTTTGTTATTAGGCTTTCAACAAACATGCTCACGAGAGAGAGAGAAAGAGAGAGAGAGAGAGAGAGAGAGAGAGAGAGAGAGAGATTCTTTGCAATGGGCAACACATTAAGCACCACAATATCATCATTTTATATATATTTTACTATCAACATAACCATTGCACCTGTCAAAGATGCAAGTGCTAGTAAATATTGACTTGTTAAGTGCATACCAATGTTCTTATATAAACTAAAGTTTACATGTGACAAGTAATAATTAATACAAGTTGTGTTAAGTAAAGTAAAGTGTTGCTCACTATCTCTCAACCCCAAACATAAATATTAACTACATCCTTGCATCTAAAAGTATCAAGAAATTTGGAGTTCACGAACCCATTGGTCTACATGTAGTGAATAAAACTTAGCTAGATTTACGTAAGTAAATAGTCTAAATTAGACCTTCAGTCACCGAAATGATAAATAGCCAAATAAAAACCACGTGGCTGTAAAAATATCACTTTCACTCAACCAAATGGTCACGAGTGCCTTGATCTTGACTATTTATTGTTTTAGGAATTTACTGAATGGTGTGTGCACCTACCAACTTGTGGTTTATTTAGCATCACAACATCTCCCTCTAAAGATGGAGTTTAATAATTGAACCAGGTCAAAATCGATATCTTATTACCTAAGCATTGATCAAGTGATAGAATTATGATTTGAACACATTCAAGCTTAGTTATGATCATTAAGCTCAATGATAATATAGATTTGGGGATCCTACTAACTCAAAGTAAAGAACTTCTTAAGCTGGCTTACGAAACAAAATTATTGTTCTCGTAAAACAACATTCTTCCATTGAATATTAAATTAATTAAGCCTAAAGGATTAAATGAATGGTTTGGTTTTTGTTGACCTAAATTTGGTGGTACAAATGACTTTAATTTATGCTAACATGTCTTATCTTGCCATCATTTCCTCTCATTCCGGTGCCACGTATATCTCAACATAGATCAACCTGACAAATAATCTTCAAAATAGAATTTAGTCTACAACAACATGATTTTTTTGTACCTTTAAATGAAGCCAGATAAATCATCTGAAATGAGAGTGAAAGCAGACAATAATGTAAAAAGTTCTTTATTTAGAATATAAGCTAGACCAAGGTTTACAAAAAAGCATTGAATATAACTTTCGTACCCATGGATCAGCTTATACACTTAAGCTACAATATAGTATTGTAATACAATTATCCGCTGCAAACAGGTAGAAAGGAGGAAGAAATAAGCAGAGATAAGATGGATAATCCCAGGTTATAACATTGGTTCAATAACAGGCAATTTTGTAACCGCAGAAGCCAATACCAATCCCGCACCAACTAAGGTCCGCATTACAGCAAAAACTGTCTAAACTCGCACAGTCCGCGTCCGTTTGGCAATTTGTATAATAGCACTTATTTTTCGCAACGGTTTCCACTGCTGCAAACATAACCATTATAATTACCAATATGGAAAACCTTACAAGAAACTTAACACTTAATGCTTTCATCCCCATGTCTATCTTGTACAGAATACTGAAGAGACTTCCCGTTTGAATAGCTTCAATTTCTCTGATTTGTACGCCAAACACAGAGCTCTTGCCGCCACCTTTGTCTTTTTAACCACAAAAATATTCGAATGGCTGTATATCCTTGACGTTTCTTTTCAGCCGACTATTCCTTCAAAATATATATATATATATAAACGTTGGAATTATAGATCTGGGCATCTTTCCGACTTTGAATCTTGCTGAATGATCTTATATCAAATTTTATCATCCACATCGATTGTGGACAACCAACGTAGTTACAACCCATTGGCATTTTAGATATTTGACTCTAGTATGTATTTATATATTCTTGTATAATTGTCATTTAAATTGTTTTTTTTTTGTTTACTTATTCATAGTCTATATTGATATTTACATTTTATTATCGAGGTGAGTCATTAATCAAAAATCATGTAAAATTAATCTTGTAAATTTTAAAAAAGTAAATTCGAAATATGTTTGCTTCTAATCATTTTGTTTGTGTCATGGTCTCGCTTGGGAAGCATATTATGTGATTTATTATATACTCCTGTAATATTTCAAAGTATTTAATGTTCATTTAATTATTATTTGTTAATTATTGAAAATCTTATATTTTAAAATTATTGTGTAATTAAATGGTCTGATCAATGAGAGTTTATTTGGGAGTATAAGGGACTTCAAATTTGCAAAGCCCTAATGTAATTTTAAATTATGTTAGTTCTTGGTAGTGAATGCAACATGCAAAATTTTGCAAAAAAGAAAGAAGATTTGAATAGCTTCTTATATGGGTTTGTCAGTCATAAACAATTGTCTAAGAATTAGTGACCGAAAACCACATGCTCAATCTTCTTATCATGTTGGTAGAATTATGGTTTTTTCTTTTTTCAAAGCATTCAAGATCAATTTTCAACTGAGTAGATTTCTTAGACCTTGTTATTGCTTATTATTATATCTTAGACTACTCCTTTCCCATGAGCTACAGGTTGTCTCTTCTCTTCATCTCACTAATAATGCAAATGCACATAAGCATGATTTCATATTACCCTTTTCCTCCTCTCCTTTGAATTGCGATAAATAATTTTCTAACTTATGATATTTCATCTAGGTATCTTCATGTTCTAATTTCAACATTTTTCATGTGGCTATACTTTTTTATGTTTCATATTAGGTTTCCTTACTCAACTACAACTTTTTTCAACTTAATCTTTTAATGAGAACTCTAGTGACATTAATATACATATATAGCCTCCATGTGATATTGACATTTTTTTTCTTTTGATATTTCATACTAGGATTCCTTATACTCAACTACTTATACCAAATTTCCTTCATCTTTTCTTGGGTATTTAATATGATTGATACAAATATTTCATCTCAACATATACCACTATTACTTATACTATATGCTTTTAGTCATGTTGTATTGATAAAATATTCAACAAAGATCATAGTAGTATTTATTTACCTTCTCTTTATGTGGTTGATGACTCTCATTTTGGTAATAATTTAGCTTATGACACATATCTATTAACACATTATAATTTTCCTTTACATTAAACTATGAGCACATATTCTTTTGTAGGTCTTCCCACGTGAGCTAAAACTTTCATATTTATGTAACCAAAGAAAGTTTGAGGCATTGTAATCATGGAATAATACCTTCAAAAGAATGACCTTCAAGAAATAATTATTGGAATGACTCAATTTATCCCTAATGTGAAGACCATTTGCAACTAATAGTTGGACAAATCATTATTGAATTAATGATCTTCCTTGAGTTTGAGAGGGGCAATGATCTATTTTTTATTTTCTTGGGTATTCTTTTAAATGAAAATTAGGAAAGGAAAACTAATATTTGTGTTAGCCATGACACAAACACAATTTGGAGATAAAAGAAAACAAAGAGGAATGGCCCAAAGACGACCCACTCAATACCCACAAAGGAATAACTCGAGAATAAATAGTGATTTATTTCAAATGATATGAATAAAATTAAAACTCAAATGACCATATAATGCACATACTCATGATATGCTATAATAGGTAATAGACATCAAGGAGTGATTTAAAAACACAAAGGAAAATGACTCTAAAAGAACTCTAACGAACACACTAATTCTCAAAATATCATTTATTTCTTTGACAAAATTAAAGAACTCAAAGTATCCCCTCCCCTGTAAAATATAACATATCAAGAAATAAAGCTCACTACTATATCTCCCTTCAATACTGAAACATAAAATTCCTTTCTCCTGATTGATGCCCACTCAAGCCTCAAAGGGATAGGGGGATCAAGAAGATCAGACCCCTTCTAATTCTTTTACATTACATATATAAAGACTTCCAAAATGAGTTTGTTTAGTTTCTAGTCCATCCCATCTCGAGATTAATTACAAAAATATCAATAAATTTATCAAGAAACCTTTTGGTTTCATATCTCTTTATCATCATTGTATTTGATGTTTACATTTATTTCATTTCTTCTCCATAGGAGTGACTTCACCTCTTTATTAGGAATTCTTATCACATGTTTTTGTTGGCAAGTTGACTCCCAGGGTGTATATGAATTATTTTGTGTTGTCATTATGACAAAAAAGTCATATGAAAGTTTGACAAAAAACTATGAAGTGAAAATTGACTAAGTATAGAAGTCAAGATAGAACAATAATTTACAGTCGATCAGTGCACCCGTACACGTGCATACGATCACATCAGGATATGCACGTTCAGACTTAAGTTCTATGGTATGTTTGTGTGCTTTCCCTAGATACGTATGGTCAGATATGTCAATACATATAAGTTATAGCAAGAACAGTTATAGTAGCAGTTCAGAAAATAGAGTATGAAGCCGACTTTAGTTTTTGGATCAACGTATAATATTTTATTATGTAAAGGCCAAGCGCCTATTATAGTATGTTTGTAATCATGTCTTAATTACTATTGTTAACACGCTTAAGCCAATTTTTTTGGAAGCGTTGTTAATATTGTTTTGTGGCCGACTAAGGTCTTCTTTACGGTCACGTCTATTCAAGCATGAACATATATATAACATGGAAATTTGTATTAGGGCCTGTCATCGAATATGCAGAGAAAAGATATAAAAGAAGAGTATAAGATGTCAGAATGAGATAAAGCTCTTTAAGAATATAAGAGCATCAACGCATAACCAGAACTGATGAGAAAATTGTGTCACATGCAGTAGTTCACTTTTGGATATAGTGTATATCTATTATCAAGGAGGTTGTAGCCTTCATTCTACTGAGCAGTGAGCTTCTTGGATAGTGATTCCTCACCCCTAACAAGGTTATTTATAAAAGACTCCTAACAGGGTCACACCCTTAACCAGGTCATTGTAATTGCAATGTAAATACTGCTCCTAACAGGGTAAAGGAACTTTATTAGGTTCATTATACTAGTGCAATATTTATGGGTACTAATTCCCATCAGGGTTTTCCTCTAATCAAGGTTTCCGCATAATCATATCTTGTGTTATGTGTTCTTGTATTAAGCTTAAATTTATATATATTTGGTTTATGTTTAAAGTTGCTAAAATATAATAAATAGACAAACACTGATTCACCCCCCCCCCTCTCAGTGTTTCTAACAATTGGTATCAGAGCTCTGGTCCTCTGAAAGAAATTTTAACCACTTGAGGAGATCATGGATTCAGCAAAATAAAAATATCTAAAAAATAATCTTGAAGCAGCCCTTGAATATCTAGATAGATCAGAAAAAGAAAATGAAGAACGAAAACTAAAGTTTGATGGCTCTCAAATGCTTATCAAGAAATTAAGGAAAGATATGAAATATTTCTCTACCAATGATTTGGGAAAAATGGTTAAGAAGTTGAATGAAGAGAACATGTCCCTAAAAGACAAAATTGAAGATCTGAATGAATAACTTACAGATAGCTTAACAACCATTGAAGATAAGAATAAAGAAAGTAAATAGTTAGATGAAGAACTTATGCAAGCTAATATGAAAATATTAGAGTTGGAAGATATAAAAAAAAAGCATAGAATCTGAATTATCAAGAGAAAAAGATAAGATTGATAAACTACACACAAGTTCTGATCTGATTCATTCACAACTGTATGCACAAAAGTTAAAAGGTGATACCACAAGTATGGGTTAACAAAACTTGTTATGCTTGTAACAATCATGGACACTTCGCAAGATATTGTAAATAAGTAGGACCTTTTAATGGTTATTGTTACTCCTGTAATAATTTTGGTCACAAGGCTATTCATTGCAGGACAAATCAAAGAAATTAATCACAACTGAACCAAAGAAATCAGACTCAATACAATCAGAGAAATCAACCTCAAAGAAACTTGTAGAATATTATATGTCAGATATGTAATTATAATGGACACACAGCTAAGAAATGCAACATGATGAATAATAAAATCAGACTCCTATCATCTGTCATTCATGTGGAAAAGCTAGACACATCTCAAGATTTTGCAGGTCAAGAACAAAAAGACAAGAAAATCCTAAAAAATCTCTCTTTGAAGAATCAGGAGAAGTTAAGTTTGTGCAAGCTAAAGCTAATTCAGATAAAATTTGGGTTGAAGTAAAGAAAGATAATGAAGAGAACAAGGTAGTAGATGCATCCTTAGTGGATTCACCTTCTACTTCTGTATAGTTGATCCTCATGGTCTTAGGGGGAGCTATTCTAGCTCTGAACCCCTGCGTGGCTGGTATAATCACCTCTGATAATGTGCCTATGGATTCATGTATGTGATCACGAATTAAGGTTTTATGCATGCACACATTGCCTTTACTTGATTCAGTTTAAAGTTTTAAACTCTCAATGGAAACTGTGTACGGTAGAAAGCATTAAATGTTGTAACCTTTATATAAGATGGTAAATAATTGTTTATCCTCATTGTGTACATCTAAGATCATAAAATTGGAAGAGCATAGGAGTACTAAGCATCAAAGAATTTAGAGGTATTGACTTGATTAGTTTGTGAACAAATTGAAAGTTGAAACGAAACCCTAGCAGTCGCGTCATTTTGAATTGTGGTGAAACCCTATTTAGTCGATCAACAAGTGAGTATGGCAACCCCTGTAGTCTTTGAAATTACTAAAAGAAAGAGATTTGTCTTTAAGAAGCATCCATTCAAGTCCATAATAGATGTTGTTGAAGGAGCATTCTCTAAGACTTTTCTTGGAGTCATACACGTGGAAGATATCCGCGCATATATATATTGCAAAAAGAAAAAAGTTGGAGATAACAACATAGCAAATCTTATGACTTCAATGATGAAACCAAACTATTCATTCAAGGATGCATATGTGCATCTCACTGATAACCCTATCTTTGAATATTCTAATGCGCACAAATTTTATGAGGCTCTAGAATGGGTGAAAATCCTTTTGAGCATAATACATGATGATCTCTATTGGATTGGTGAAGTTCCCATCCGTATTACTACAAACCTAATTCATGACATGACTAGACTTCCTAAGACAAGAGCAATTCTTCCAACTGGTAATGATGTGAAAAAGAAGGTTGAAAAAGCATGTTTATCCAGAAGTGATAGGCACTGTATGATAGTGATCCCATTAAGGAAGATGACATAAAAATTGTCACTGTGATACTAGGTTACAAATTTCAGCACGCAAGAAGACTAAATAGTGTATCTATAGCTGCTGTCCTTGTAACAGTAAAGATGGTGAAAGATAATACCCTATATAATCTATGTGAGATATTGCACGCTCAATTGATTGACAATATTCAAGCTATTAAGCATGACAATAGCAAGATATTCAAGTTTGGATCAGTGATCATCTATCTCTAATTTCACATAGTAGGTGAAGTTTCCAATATTTACCTAGACAAGAGTAAACCTACTATGTCTCAGATATCACTAAAGGCTACATCAAAGAGCAGCGTGAAGGATTCTATGGACATGGATATCAAAACATTCAGGATCAAGATGCAGAAGAGGGTCAGGATACCTAAGAAGACAGTTGAGAAATACAAAGACACCATATGCTTCATGGTGGAGACTAACTGTACTTGCATGGAGGTAGTTGAGCCTAGAACAAAATGGATTCACCCTCTCAGATATGAAGTTGAAGAACATGTTTTGGAAGGTAATGCAAAATTTTTGTTATCTGCACCCAAGGATCCCATTGAACCTAGATGGGGTACTTACAAAGAAAAGACAAATCAAGTTGATTATGTATTGTATAGTATACACAACAAAAGGAAGGCATCAAGGATTACTTCAAATATCCTAAAAGTTCATGGTGTTACACAAGAAGACCTAGATAGAGATAGGGAAGCTAAGATAGATAAAGAGCTTGAGAAAAATCCCACAGAAATGAAAATGGAAAAGTCTGATGATATGCCTAAGAAGAAGAAGAAGAAGAAATCTGATGAAGGTACATCTGCACCATCAACCACCATTGATCTAGAATCCTCTCTACCTTCTGTACCCAACAAGTTAACCAAAAGGAAGAAGAAAGTTCCTACAAGTCATCCATCCTCAAGGACCACAAGGAGCAAGGTAAAGAAAACTCAAGCCCCTTCTGAGGTAGGATTTAGACCTAGTCTATCAGTTCTAAAGAACTTAATTTTTAATGAAGGAAGAATAGAATCTATCAAGAATGTCTATGACAAATACCAAGAGATAAACAAATCTGAAATTCATACAATGATTATATCTCATATGATCAAGTTCAAAAAGTTAGTTTTGGAACTCAAGACAGTCATACCAGACAAAGTATGGAACATACTGGACCTATTAAAGAGGCAAGCAATTGAAGAAGATATGAGGATAAGAGAAGAGACATTAGATAGTCTTCTCCCTATTTTCTCACATGATGAGAAAGCTATATTGTTGGATTTAGTTAAACCTCATCTCAGAACCAAAAATAGAACACTTCATATCATGAATAAAGAGTATGATCTGGTTGGAGAAGAGACTCAAAAAGCATTTGAGAGGGTATTTTTGGATAGACATATGTATCCATCAATGGTGCCTATAGCAATGGCAACTCCAATTCCTACCAAAAAAGTTACAGAACCAGTAATTCAAAATGCACCTAAGATAGGTCCACAAGTTTCAGCACCCTCAGTTTGAATAGCTTGTGATACAACCAAAGATTCAGGAGAAACTATTGTGATTGATGATATCAAGATATCCATGACTGCTTTTGACAATGACATAGACAAAGTTGAAAAAGCATTTGTCAACACTAAAGAGACAGAGCAGGTATGCATTGATAACACATCCATACAGCAAGATGAAGTTCCCTCTAGAGATTCAAATAAAGAGGAAGACAATCAATCTAATGAGCCACTAGTTATGGAGATTCCTGTGAAAAGTGAAAATATGGATGCTAGTCAAAATTTCATATTGACTCCACCCATAAAATCATTATTGTTGTCAAGCTTGACCCCTGAAGCAGTAACGTTAGATGCTTGGGAAGAAGCTAATTTGATTAAAATCAGTGTGTTGGCCATGGAGAAAGAAAAAGAGAAACAAGTCATGAGAAATCCTCTCTTTCTGGAAAAAGTGAATATTATGAATGACTTAGTACAAGCAGACAAGAAAATGGCTAAGATTTAGTCTGTTGATGATGTTGACAACATCTTGACAAGTTTCAAATCACATTTCACAAGTTTAGTAGACTTTGAGCTACTAAAATTGTAGAAGATTAGTACAACAAGGGAAGATTAGATGAGTTGACAAATAATTTCTCCCTATATCTAAAATCATTAAAGATTGGTCAAGAATTCTTTAGAGAACTAGCAGCTAAAGGTAGAAATGTAGTAGCAAACTATATGGACAGAGTGAAATTCACCTTAGAGCACATCAATAAGATTGAGGAAGATGACATCTTGGTTGACAGTGCTAGAAAATCAGTTGAAACATCCATGCAAGACATGAAAATCTACAACAATATCTATCAAGGTCAGTTGGACAAGATTGAAAAGGCAAATTCTGAGATCAACAAGATAAGAATCAGACAGACTCAACTGAGAAATGCACTAGCGTCCTCTCTAGCATTCTTGAATGAAAACATCAAACAGATAGATACAATAATTGCCATAGATGATTAGGGTCCCAGCATGCATTTGACCAAAATGGAAAAGCTTACATATCCTTTATGTTCTCATCTTCAGACCGTAGATGCATTGAAGGCATTCTGGCAACAGGAAATAAAAAATCTACAGATTACTTATCCATATGTTTATACAGAGTAAGTACACAGGGACTTACAAATTTTGGACACCTTTTTCATTAATGTCAAAGGGGAAGTAATGCATCTAAGGAATATGTGTATATATGGGGAGTAGTGTATGTATATGTTAAAGGGTACTATGATATACAGTTTTTTTGTGTTAGTCAATTTTGAGTAACTTGGCCACATTACTTTGTTTCCATTAATGACAAAGGGGGAGATTGTTGGAAAGTTGACTCTTAGGGTGTATATGACTTATTTTGTGTTTTCATTATGGAAACAAAGTCATATGAAATTTTGACAACAAACTATGAAGTGAAAATTGACTAAGTATAGAAGTCAGGACAAAACAGTGATTTGCAGTCGATCAGTACACCAGCGCACGTGCATACGATCACATCAGGATATGTGCATTTATAATTAAGTTATATGGTATGTTTGTGTGCTTTCCCTAGACACGCATGGTCAGATATGTTAGTATAGATAAGTTATAGCAAGAACAGTGATACTAGCAGTTCATAAAATAGAGTATGAAGCCAACTTCAATTTTTGGATCAGCGTATAATATTTTGTTATGTAAAGGCCAAGTGCCTATTATAGTATTTTTGTAATCATGTCTTGATTACTATTGTAAATACACTAAAGCCAATTTTTTTGGAAGCATTGTGAATATTATTTTTGGGCTGACTAAGCTCTTTTTTATGGTCGCGTCTATTCAGGCATGAACATATATATATAACATGCAAAGTTGTATTAGGGTGTGTCATCAAATATGCAGAGTTGAGATATGAAAGAAGAGTATAAGATGTCAGAATGAGATAAAGCTCTTTAAGAGTATAAGAGCATCAGCGCATAACTGGAACTGATTAGAAAATTGTGTCACATACAACAGTTTACTTTTGGATATAGTGTATATCTATTGTAAAGGAGGTTGTAGCCTTCATTCTATTGAGCAGTGAGCTTCTTGGATAGTGAGTCCTCACCCCTAACAGGGTTAGTTGTAAAAGACTCATAATAGGGTTAGACCCTTAACCAGGTCATTGTACTTGCAATGTAAAGACTTGTCCTAACATGGAAAATGAACTTTAACAGGTTCATTATACTAGTGCAATATTTGTGGGTACTAATTCCCACCAAGGTTTTCCTCTAATCAAGGTTTCCCTATAATCATATCATGTGTTATGTGTTGTTATATTAAGCTTCAATTGATATATATTTGGTTTATGTTTAAATTTTCTGAAATATAATAAATAGACAAACACTGACTCACCCCCCCCTCCCTCTCAGTCTTTCTAACAGTTTTTAGCTTAAGCATGCAACATCTACGCAACACCTTCTCCAAAAGAGTAGAAATAAACCCTTTATGTGAACAATTATTAAACTTGAAAAAAAGTGAGACATAATGGAAAAAATAGAAAATGCATCTTTTGCATGATAGTCTTACAAGGTGATCTTGAATGTGTCTTTCCAAAATAGTCACAAGTGCTTGGAAAAAGGACTCCCGATAAAAATAAAGTGAAAAAAATCACATCTATTACATCTTCAACCTCAAGCCCAAAAAGTAAATCTAAACCAATATATGCATGATAAAAATTTATTTAAATGCAAAAATCCAAATCCCTACCCCAATATTCAACAAAATTTTTATTGATATTATTGTATGATAGGTGTTAATTTGGTTAAAACCCTACCTCTATTATAGACTTGTGATTGGGGAAATAATGTCAAAGGGGAAGTAATGCATCTAAGGAATATGTGTATATATGGGGAGTAGTGTATGTATATGTTAAAGGGTACTATGATATACAGTTTCTTTGTGTTAGTCAATTTTGAGTAACTTGGCCACATTACTTTGTTTCCATTAATGACAAAGGGGGAGATTGTTGGCAAGTTGACTCTTAGGGTGTATATGAATTATTTTGTGTTTTCATTATGGAAACAAAGTCATATGAAAGTTTGACAACAAACTATGAAGTGAAAATTGACTAAGTATAGAAGTCAGGACAGAACAGTGATTTGCAGTCGATCAGTGCACCAGCGCACGTGCATACGATCACATCAGGATATGCGCATTTATAATTAAGTTATATGGTATGTTTGTGTGCTTTCCCTAGACACGCATGGTCAGATATGTTAGTATAGATAAGTTATAGAAAGAACAATGATACTAGCAGTTCAGAAAATAGAGTATGAAGCCAAGTTCAATTTTTGGATCAGCGTATAATATTTTGTTATGTAAAGGCCAAGTGCCTATTATAGTATTTTTGTAATCATGTCTTAATTACTATTGTAAATACACTTAAGCCAATTTTTTTGGAAGCATTGTGAATATTATTTTTGGGCTGACTAAGGTCTTTTTTATGGTCGCGTCTATTCAGGCATGAACATATATATATAACATGAAAAGTTGTATTAGGGTGTGTCATCAAATATGCAGAGCTAAGATATGAAAGAAGAGTATAAGATGTCAGAATGAGATAAAGCTCTTTAAGAGTATAAGAGCATCAGCGCATAACCGGAACTGATTAGAAAATTGTGTCACATACAACAGTTTACTTTTGGATATAGTGTATATCTATTGTAAAGGAGGTTGTAGCCTTCATTCTATTGAGCAGTGAGCTTCTTGGATAGTGATTCCTCACCCCTAACAGGGTTAGTTGTAAAAGGCTCCTAATAGGGTTAGACCCTTAACCAGGTCATTGTACTTGCAATGTAAAGACTTGTCCTAACATGGAAAAGGAACTTTAACAGGTTCATTATACTAGTGCAATATTTGTGGGTACTAATTCCCACCAAGGTTTTCCTCTGATCAAGGTTTCCCTATAATCATATCATGTGTTATGTGTTGTTATATTAAGCTTCAATTGATATATATTTGGTTTATGTTTAAAGTTTCTGAAATATAATAAATAGACAAACACTAACTCACCCCCCCTCTCCCTCTCAGTGTTTCTAATAGTTTTTAGCTTAAGCATGCAACATCTACGCAACACCTTCTCCAAAAGAGTAGAAATAAACCCTTTATGTGAACAATTATTAAACTTGACAAAAAGTGAGACATAATGGAAAAAATAGAAAATGCATCTTTTGCATGATAGTCTTACAAGGTGATCTTGAATGTGTCTTTCCAAAATAGTCACAAGTGCTTGGAAAAAGGACTCCCGATAAAAATAA
>MU223406.1:709337-725025 GCA_018584345.1 Thuja plicata | reverse complement strand
TATATATATGATGTTATTGTTGTCATTGCATGATGTCTATAGTTGTGAACCATATATTGTTTTATATATACATTGTTTATTTCATTGAGACCCTGACTAGCTTGGCATTTGTAATGTATTTGTTGTTATTGGATCAATGGTGCCATGTTGTTGAGGTTGTAGATGCATTGAATCACCACTGCCATTCTATTTTGATAGCTATGCTAAGGAACTATGTTATAAAATTTCAAGGCATGAAATTTTATAACTATACATATATTTTATGAGTATGAACATAAATAATATGGGTACCAGACATTGCCTGATCTGATAAATTTTTGACAAGGCTATGAATCCAGTGTGCCCCTGTGTGATCCAGAACCTGCAAAGAAAAGAGAGATGGGGGTTAGATCAAAAAGATCTAAGAAATTAATGACATCCTATTATTACTGATCCTCATCTATAATTATGCATGTGCATAGTCAAGCCATACACTTCTAAAAGAAAAATCGGGAGTACCACATAGTAAATATCAATAGCAAAACAAATAAAGAGAGATCAAACACTTCACACAATGCCTTGAAGGTAATAGCAATGATGTCATAACTCTCAAAGCTCACGGGTCATGAAGCATTCCAAATGCAAAGATGTAAATGAATGCCACTATTAAAACGTGAGCTCATAAACAATGCATGATGCCCTAGCTTACAACCTATGAGATATCAAGACATTTCCTCATGAAATGATCATAAACGGGGAGTACTTCATAGTGAATATCAATAGAAAAAAAAATAAAGGGATATCAAACACTTCACACAATGCCTTGAAGGTAATAGCAACGATTCCCTAGCTCTCAAATCTCACAGGTCATCAAGCATTCCATATGCAAAGATGTAAACAATGCTAGTATTAAATAGTGAGCTAATAAACAATGCATGATGCCCTAGCCTACATCCCGTGAGCCATCAAAACATTTCCTCATGAAATGATCATAAACGGGGAGTACCACTAGAGAATATCAACAACAAAACAAATAAAGAGAGATCAAACACTTCACATAGTGCCATATTGAAGGTAATAGCAATGGTGCCCTAGCTCTCAAAGTTCATAGGTCATCAAGAATTCCAAATACAAAGATGTAAACAATTACAGTATTAACATTCATATTGTGCCATCAAAATGAAATTGAGTTAATGAGAAGACAAATCTCAAATGCCTACCTTAAGTCGTGGCTACCATATACAAATATGCCAATCAGCTTCCACAGTATGCCCTCTTCATGCACGACAGCATGCGATCACGCTAAATTATAAATGAGCCTTTCTTCTTCTTGTTCTTTGTTTATAATCATGCGGGTGTCACAATTATGACTGTACCAACACTATTATGACAGCATCGAGGGCACTTGGAAAAAAAAACACAAAAATCACATACAAATGGTGGTGGCATCATAAATTGGGGTCAAAATTCAACCCCAAATGTTGTAGTGAATCTGTCTCTCCTCCTAATAAAAAACTTCAAATCTATATGAATCCTTTACCTACACATGATACTAATACCATCGCTCAACCATCTTCTTTGGATATTGTTTACGATTTCAAGATGGATGATCTTAATCACATTGTTAATCAGGTGGAGTGTGTTGATTCATCTCAACCTACTATTCAAGATCATTCACCTCCACCTCAACTTCAAGTTCCACCTAAACCTCAGAAACAAACTAAGGATAAACGACCTCAGGAGCTTTTAATTACCTTTGACGATTCTGAGACTATTAAGTCTACTGATGGTCCCCTTTATATTTATGCTAGGATTGCTAAGATACCTACGCGTGGTTTTCTTGTTGATCCCACATCTTTAATAAATGTCATTAGTGAGGAAAACATTTTTATGAAAAACCTAGAACGTGACTATTATGATCCATCAGATGCATGGATCCAAACTTGCAATGGTTTTCTCTATCTTGCACTTGGTTCTATTAACTTTCCTGTTGAACTTTGTGGTAAGGTTGTAGATACTACCTTCATTATCATTCCTACTTATGATCAATTTCAAGTCAAATTTTGTTTGTCTTGGATAACTTTTATGCATTCTATTTCATCTCCTCTTCATAAATGTCTCAAGTTCATTCATAATGGAGAGGTGAAAACAATTAATCATAGTTTGTATCAACCTTCTAGGCCTAGATATTGTGCTACTCTTGATTTATTTTGACCTTCACTACCTAATTCATGTCCTCCTCGCCCTGACAACCTTTTTCATTCATATCAAGCCTATAAACATCACAAGATTGTCGAGTTAAGCATGCCTCAGATAGATCTTAACTATGGTATTTTTTCTACTCCTTCTATACTTTCTTTATCCATTCCTAAAGCTCTATTACTCAACCTCCCAGTGTCACTTCTTAGCCTACTGCGAATCCTACCAATCCTCCTACAGAACCTGTGAAGGAACCAATTGTTATTCCTCCTAGTTCTCCACATGTGTCAAACAAAGAAAAGCATAAAAAATCTACTAATGAATGCCATAAGAAGCGTAGAGATAATGCTAGGGCCCATGCTTCTATTCTTCAAAATTCTTTATCTTCTTTTGACAAATCTATGCCTGATGTGTTGAAAGAAGTTAATATTCACAATGTTGTTAAGATGAATGACTATGATGATCCTATTCACATCTTAGATCCTATTTTAATTAATCTTGATGAGGAGGATACTCTTGATGAACCTATTTATCTTAGTGATGACTATAAGACCATTGATCTTGATATTGATTTACCTCATATGCTTTCAAATCAATTGACAATTACACCTAGTATCGAGAAACATGATTCTCAAGAGGATCCTTGTTTGGAACTGGCTATTATTCCTACTGTATTGGATATAGTCCCTTTTACGAGTTTCCCACCTTCCCTAAATTATATTAACGGAGATGGGGAGAGTAGGCAATGCACCTGATTGGCTTATCCTTCATGGTATCCCTTTATGTGTTTGCATGCTGTATTGTTCTTCTCCCATAATATGTTTGCTAAATGTTTGTTAGACTCTTTTATACGACCCTTGTTACTTTGTTGGTGCAAGGTGATAAAGCAATCAAACCTATTGTGCAATTCCTCTATATGAATCTTTACTCTACTATATGTTTTTTTTATGTAATGTTGTACTTGTGATATTGTTCATGTTAGAATAAATTCAGAATAACGAAGAGGGGTGGGGGGGGTGAAACAATTATCCTCAAGTCCAGATGTAACAATGAGCCACTTCAACAAATCAGATCTGCTCGGAAACAATCAACAACAAAAGTGTGTAGTTTACTATACTAATGAAAGAAGCTTACAGAAACTTAATAGTAAAATACAACATAAACATTCACACATTTTGACACCATGATTTAATGTGGAAACCCAATATGGGAAAAACCACCAATAATATGCTACCAAAATTTCACTCTTCTGAAGTGAGCTCTGTTAGGAGCCAACCCTGTTAAAGGTTACAAAACACACTGTCAAATGTGACCTGGTTAAATGATTTAATCACCCTGTCAAGAGTGGCCTTTTTAGTGGACTTAAAACATTCCAATCTAAATGTCACCTTGTTCAAAGGATTTATACACTGACTGTTAAGTCAACCTGGTTAAAGGATTTGAACTGATACAATGGTTAGAAAGTAATCAATAGGTGTGATTTGATACATACAACTTAATTTTTAAATCTAGATCCAATTTAAGCTCTAATGCTAATTCACTGAATGGCTTCCATTTTCATCTCAAACTTCAGATCTTCTTGGAAACCTGTGAAGCAATCTCTCTCTACTTCTTTTCTCAGCCTTCTTTGCTAGATCTTGCCAATTAGTCAATTAACATGAAAATACTCTTGTATACAACTTCTCCTTACACTTGGATACCATGACAATAACCTATGTAGGTTATATTATACCTCTTCATCTAGGTCAGATAGATCTTTTTCCACTTAATCAAGATCATAGATCTTAGGTTAGGTCAGATCCAATGGATCTTTCCATCATTACGTTTTATTTACTTCTCTAATACAATAATTAATTAAACATTGAATCCATGCTCTAATATTGCTTTCCTATGCATTAAATGAGTGTGGACCAATCTTAATTAATAATACATAACCCAATAAAATCAACTATATTGGCTAGAGATCTCAAATCTCATCAATTACTAAAATACTGTTGCTCGGCTTTCTCTGTCTCCCTTAGCATTTCACTGGCATTTGGCATCATCTTTCCTTTTCTTCGCATCACCTTTCTCTTTGCTCAGCATCAAATTTTCTTTGCTCGGCATCGACCTTCCACTAAACTATCAGTGACAGATAAACAACATATCACTTTTTGAAAGTGCCAAATGATCAAATACCCTGGTGTATACTCATAACTCAACCTTTTCCTTGGTCTTCTTTTTATCCTATTCTTCAAATCTTCATCAATAAATATATATGGTACTCAAACATATAGCAATAGTCTCACTAGTTAAGGTTTGACATCAATGACAAAATAAACATTGTAGCAATCTTTCAAACAATCTCCCTCTTTGGCATTGATGGCAATACTAAACTGTAAAACAATAATTTCCAACCAAAGTTACCATACAATCCAAAAAGTGCATGTGTTCCTTGATATGAAGAAATATTCATTAATGTCTTTAGCTTCATTCTGACTCCCTCTGTGTCTATAATCACACTGAAATGCTTTTTGTGGCTTGTTCAACTCCCTCTTTCAGTAATATCTCCCTCATATCTATTGTTTTTATCAATAATTTGTTTTAGCAATAATCTCCCTCTTTGACAACAATGCCAGAGATGTTGACATCTTTATTATATAGATTCATCTTGTTCTAATCTTTGTATCATGTTATTCCTATCATCTTTGTTTATGACTGATCTTCTTTTATGTTCTTGTCTTCCACTTCAGAGTTTTTAGGCAGCACCCTAAAAATGTGACTCACTGTGCATCAATGTGTCAAGTATTCTAATTAAAACATTTGATGCAACAGTACCATTCAGAACTAGTTAGCCTCTACTAGGGGAATCACCCCCAATTTACCTCTTAGATACTCATGAGCATCCTTGGGTAATGATTTTGTAAATATGTCTATCAACTATTCCTTAGTATGTACTTATTCCAGTCTCACTTCCTTGTCTAGAACTAGCTCCCTCAAGTAATGATACTTGATAGCTATATGCTTTGTCTTAGAGTGCATTACAAGATTTTTAGAAATATTATTGGCACTCGTGTTATCACAATATATGAAAACTAGTTCTGTGATCTCCTCTTTCATACCTTTCAGTAGTATCTTCAACCAAACAATGTTTGAACAATTAACTGCTGCTGCCACATACTCGGCTTCAGCTGTAGATTGTGAGGTGCAATTATGTTTCTTGCTTGTCCATGAAACTAATATTTTCCACTGAAAGAAATTCTCCTCTTATGGTGATTTTTCTATCATCCAAATTACCAGCCTAGTTAGAATCAGTATAGACTCTGAGTTCAAACTTGTCAGTCCTTTTTAATATAGGCCATAATATTTTGTACCTTTCAAATATCTCAGAATTCTTTTCATTGCCATTATATGTGTCTCTTTTGGATTAGCAAAAAATCTAGCAACAATTCCAACTACTAATGCGATATCAGGTCTACTGTGTACAACATATTGTAGCTTACCAATCATTGATCTGTACAATGTTTGATTTAACTCTTTTGTATCATCATTCTTTGTCAAATTATGTCCAGTAGCCATCAGTGTACTCACTGGTTTTGAATCTTCCATACCAAAAGTTTTTAGTATCTCCTTGACATATTTTGACTGAGTGATATAGATATCGTTCTTCATTTGATATAATTGTAAACCAACAAATAATTTTATCTCATCAAACATAGACATTTCAAATTTAGTTTGCATCTCTTTTGCAAATGCTTTGCATATCATATCTTGTCCACTGAATATGATGTCATCAACAAAAATTTCAGCCAATAAAATTCCTTTACCTTGCTATGTCTTCAAATACAGATTATTGTTGTCATTTGTTCCTGGAAATCTAATCTTTATAAGATAATTGTGCAATCTTTTATACCAAGCTATGGGTGCTTGTTTCAGTCCATATAATGCCTTGTGCAGTTTGCAAACCATGTTCCTCTTGCTTGGGTCAACAAATCCATCAGCTTGTTCAATATATACTTCCTCTTCTAATATCCCATTTAGAAATGATGACTTCACATCCATTTGATAAACTTTAAATCCTTTGTAGGTTGCATATGCAAGTAGAGTTCTTACACCTTCCAAGCTTGCAACTAGCGCGGATGTCTCTCCATAGTCAATTCCTTCCTCTTGTGTATAAACTTTGCATACCAGTCTTGCTTTATTCCTTGTTACTTCTCCATGTTCATTCAGCTTGTTTTTGAATACCCACTTAGTAACAATTACATTTTTGTTTTTAGGTCTCGGTACTAGTGTCCATGTCTTGTTCTTTTCTATCTGGTATATTTCATCATTTATGGCTTGAATCTAGTCTTCATTGTCTAAAGCATCTTTTATTGTCTTAGGCTTTAAATCACATAGAAAACATGTGTCTTCTCTTAATTTTATTCTTTTCATAACTGCAAAATCCTTTGCTCCTATGATTTGATCAAGTTTATGGTGCCTTCTCACATATTTTGCCAAAGTAGGCTCTTTCTCAGCTTCAGTTTGATCATTCATGTTCAGTTTAGGTTAAAAATGTGACTCAACATCTCCATCAGAGAGCTCGACAGTCACCTCCTATTTCCTAGAAATTTCATTCTGTGTCTCAACAGGTGCTGATTGTTGCTTGGCAACTTCATTTTCAGTTTTTCTAGAATCCTCCTCTTTAGGATAAGTGAATGATCTATAACTTTCAAGTTCAATCATGCTTTCAGCTTCATTTCTCTTTGCATATTCATCAATTCTAACATTTTCACTTTCCACAATTTTTTTAGTGTTATAATTCAAGCAGTTGTATGCTTTACCCTTAGTAGAATATCCAAAAAATATTCCTTCTTCTCCTTTAGCATCAAGTTTACCATTTCTATTATCCTTTAGTATAAAAAATTTACTCTCAAAGACTTTAAAATAACTTACAATAGGTGAAAACCCATACCATAGTTCATAAGGTGTAGCATTTGTACCTTTCTTGATTTGTACTCTATTCAAGGTATAAAATTCTATACTTACAGCTTCTCTCCAATATTTATGTGCAACATTTTTCTCCATCATTAATGTTCTGGCACAATCCATGATATATCAATTTCTTCTTTCAACTATACCATTCTGTGGTGGTGTCCTAGGTGCGAACATCTATCTTTTTATCCCTCGGTCATTGTAGAACTTGTTAAACTCATTAGAAGTAAACTCATCTCCTCTGTCAGATCTTAGACATTTTAGACTCTTACCTGTTTCCTTTTCAACTTTTGCCAAGTACCACTTAAATAACTGAAATGCATCAGATTTTTCTTTAAGAAACATAAAAGTCATCATCCTAGAGTAGTCATCTGCAAATAGAAAAAAAAATTTGTCTCCACAGTAACTTTTCTCAACAATAGGTCCACAAAGGTCAGTATGAGCCAATTCCAAAATATTCTCAAAGTATGAGTTTTTCTCTTAAAACTAGATTTAGTCATTTTGCCCAATTGACATTGCTTACACATTGCATTTTCAATTTTCTTTAACTTAGGTATCCCTCTAACCTTTTTAAATTTACTTATGCTTAACAAGTTATCAAAGTTAACATGACATAGCCTCTTATGTCATAACCAAACATCATTATATTGTGCAAACAAGCATGTCTCTTTAGCTAAGTCTAGATAAAATAAGTTACCTCTAGTATGCTCACCTCTTCCAACTAATTCTCCATTGGTATCATAGATCTTTTCTTTCCTGTGATGGAATTCAACTCTATCACCAAAAGTGTTCAGTTGTGCAACACTCAAAAAGTTATACTTAAGATCATCAACCCAATACACATCATCACATCTAATCTTGTCATTCAATTGAATTGATTCTTTCCCTTTAACTCTACAAGGTGTATCATTACCAAACTTAACATATCCACCTTTACATTGATCTAAGGTTTCAAAGTTTTTCCTTATCACCAGTCATGTGATGTGAACAACCAATGTCAATAATCCAATGATCACCTTTACTCATATAAGAAATTAGTGAAATTTTCTCATCATCATTAGAATCATCTTTCATTGCGACATACACAACTTCTATATCATTTTCATTGGATTTATCAGATTCACTGTCAGAGGCTTCTTCAGCTATATAGAAATATTTCTTACCTTTATCTTTGTAATCCTTGTACTTTCTATAGTCTTAGTCATCCTTTCTATCTTTGTACTTGCTATCTATTCTTTCATCTTTCTCATTCTTATCAGGACATCTAGCAGCAATATGACCAACTTTGTTACAAGAAAAACAAATAATAGGAATTTTACCTCTAAATATTCCTTTTCCTCTAGCTAGACTCCTTTCCATAAGTGCCTCAAGCTCTTCTAGATCATTTTCATCTGAAGTGTCATTGTCACTACTCAGACATTTCTTTTCTTTCCTTTATTTTCTAATGACCATCTGTGACTAGAATGCAGATTAAACAGTTTCTGGAGTATAGTTATCAAAATTTGACATCTCAAATGCAGTAAGTCTTCCTACCAAAATTTCCAGAGTCAAATTATTGTTAGGAGTACATCTCATTTCTTGAATTGGAGATACTCTAATAGCATAAATAGGAAGAGGTGTTCTCAGTACCTTTCTCATAATAGTGTCATCATCAATGGTTCCCTTAGCTCGTCTAATGGCATTTACAACTTCCTTTATCCTATCATAATATTGCACTATATTTTTTCCTTCTTGCATTTTTAAATCATCAAACTTACCTCTCAAGCTTTTAGATTTGGATCTTAGTACATTTGTATCACCTCCATAAATGGTTTCAAGGGCATCTCACATCTACTTTGTGCTTTTACAATCCTTGATGTCCTCAAATTAGTGATAGTTCAGGGATGATGCAAGTTCCAACATTGCTTAGTTATGTTCATGCTTTTCTCTTAATTATGAAACATTCAAAACTCTAGTAGGGGCTACATATTCTTTTTCAATATTTCATTTAGCAGAATCACCAATACCAACCAAGTGAAGTTTCATCAAACTTTTCCATGTAGGAAAATTATCCTTGTTAATCTTCGGTCCATCCCTTTTATACATCTTGATCTTTATCTCCAAGTACCCTCAAACTATTTTAAGAGAACAAAGATCTGATACCAATTGTTAGAATGTATTCAAAATAACTAAGAGGGGGGGTGAATCAGTTATCTTTAGGTCTAGATGTAACAATTAAAACTTTAAACAACTTCAACAACTCAGATCTGCTCGGCAACAATCAACAACAAAAGTGTGCAATTTACTGTACTAATGAAATAAGCCTACAGAAACTTAACAGTAAAACACAACATAAACATTCACACATTTTGACACCATAATTTAATGTGGAAACCCAATATGGGAAAAACCACTAGTAACATGCTACCAAAATTTCACTCTTCTAAAGTGAGCTCTGTTAGGAGCCAACCCTGTTAAAGGTTACAAAACACACTGTCAAATGTGACCTGGTTAAAGGATTTAATCACCATGTTAGGAGTGTCCTTGTTAGGGGACTTTGAACATTCCAATCTAAATGTCATCTTGTTCAAAGGATTTATACATTGACTGTTAGGTCAACCTGGTTAAAGGATTTGAACTTATAAAATAGTTAGAAAGTAATCAGCAGGTGTGATCTGATACATACAACTTACTTTCCAAATCTAGATCCAATTTCATCTCTAATGCTAATTCACTAAGTGGCCTCCATTTTCATCTCAAACTTCAGATCTGCTTGGAAATCTGTCAAGCAATCTCTCTCTGCTTCTCTTCTTAGCCTTCTTTTCTAGGTCTTGCCAATAAGTCAATTAACCATGCAATACTCTTGCAAGAAACTTCTCCTTACACTTGGATACCATGACAATAACCTCTGTAGGTTATATTATACCTCTTCATCTAGGTCAAATAGATCTTTTTCCACTTAATCAAGGTCATAGACCTTAGGTTAGGTCAGATCCAACAGATCTTTCCATCATTACATTTTATTTACTTCTCCAATGAAATCATTAATTAAACTTTGAATCCATGTTCTAATAACGGTTTCCCATGTATTAAATGAGTGTGGACCAATCGTAATTAACAATACATATCCCAATAAAATCAACTATGTCGGGCATAGATCTCAAATATTATCAATTACTAAAATACTGCTACTCAGCTTTCTTTGTCTCCCTTAACATTTCACTGGCGCTCGACATCATCTTTTCTTTTCTCGGCATCACCTTTCACTTTTCTCAGCATCAAATTTTCTTTTCTCGGCATCGACTTTCAAGTGAACTGTCAGTGAAAGATAAACAACATATCACTTTTCCAAAGTGCCAAATGATCAAGTACCCTAGTGTATACTCATAACTCAACCTTTTCCTTGGTCTTCTTGTTATCCTATTCTTCAAATCTTCATCAATCAATAGATATGGTACTCAAACATATAGCAATAGTCTCACCAGTTAAGGTTTGACATCAATGACAAAATTAAAATTGTCTACATTCTAGCAATCTTTCCAACAGTTCATATTTTTTTTCCTTGTGTAGTCCACTTGGATCTGCGACATGGTATCACTAATTATTTTTGGTCTCTAGGTTGTGGTCTAAAAAGACTCTTCGTCATAACTCTTGAGTTTTCTTTCCTCCATTGTGATTGTGGTTCTAATTTGTTTGGGGAATTATGTCAATTCATTTGCAATAATATCATATCTATATATACATGTTAGCTTATGATCATATTGACCCTATAGTAGGTAGATCCCTTCTATTTTCTTTGTATGTTGATTTGGTATTTACCTTGATTTTTTTTCGTTTGGGGGTATCTCGTAGTGGAAATATAATTAGAAGAGTTGTTTATGTTTTTTTCAAAGCCATTGCTCCTGTTAAAGTGTTAGAAATGACTTTAACGTGTGGGCATACACTCTACATACTTTTTGCACACACACATGTTCAAAACCTAAAACTTTTTCCCTATATGGATTAAAGACTCATCCTTAAAGCATGGATATTTTACTTTATAGGAACTATTGATCCCTCCAGTTTAAATTTACACGTATCTCTTGATCCCTCCAATTTCAAATTACAATGTTTTTATCCCTTAAGGTCGGAAGGTGTCCTTAAGATTGGATCTCCCTAATGGGTTGACTAGTGAGTAGCCACATTCACTAGGGGGTTCAACTCCATATTTCTAGTTGCACTGTTTCCTTGTGTGGCTCACAATGGGACATAAGTTCTCATGGGGCAAGGTAACCTCTCTCTCTCTCTCTCTCTCTCTCTCTCTCTCTCTCTCCTTAACTAGTGATGTCTCTCTTATCATGATCTTAGGGTTGATAAAAACTTAAGTCACTTGGGGGCTTGAGGATGTCTTTGTCCCTTTTGATTTCAATAAGATTATCTATTCTTCATGATATCCTTTACCAAGAGTTTGCGTCGAGTCTGTACTCTTGCTAAAGTTAGGGCTAAATGTATAGTTAGAAAATGGAAGCACTTCCATTGTAGACTGGTTTAGCCTTTCAAGTAAGTGGTTTGGGGTGATCTCAAGCGCCTTGAATGGTTCCCTGACTTAGATCTAGCTTTTTCCCCCTGTTCTGCCCCATTTCCACTTTTTCCAGCCTATTTCTGGCACCCTAGACTGAGAAACTGGGACTTTGACCTCAGGTTCAAGGTCAACCTTTTTGGGTCAAGGTTGACCTCGACCTTGACCTAGGCCACAATCAACCTTTTTCAGGCTCGGGGTTCAAAATCTAGAATTTCAGGGTTTCCAGATGTCAATTTTTAGATGAAGTTAATTCTCGCTTCCAGGTCGGCTGTTTTGGTCTTCGAAACAACAAATCTTAAATTACATTTAATATAGGTCCTCTACTAGGGGTATGGGTCTAATTGGAATTTAATTCTCCTATATCAGCCTCTCTAGAAGATTGTTCCCTAGTTTCATATAAAAGCAAGCTTTCTCCTCTCATTTTCTCTAACCATGATCAAGAAATAAGAACCATGATCATCAAATTTCAAGACTTGAAGAGTGAAATCCAAAGGTGAAGAAGCAAGATTTGAAGCAAGACAAGTAGCCATTGAAGCATTCATCCATTATCAAGTACTTCTTTCATCAAAGAGATCCATTGGTGGCCATTGAAGGATTCAAGCTCCATGGAGCCCTCTTGTTGAATATTTCTCCATCCACATTCCTCCAAGCCTATTCCTATTCAAAAACCCATTCAAGATTGGTGTTGATAATCTACAAGAAATTAATTGAGGAAATCCTACATTCTACATTCTACATTCTACATCCCTTTTGGTGCATACATACTTGTGGATTCACAGATTCGAATCTGCCACAAGGACTTCTACAAGCAAGGTGAATTTGATCATTTAATTTGTTTTACTTATGGAATTTCAATTATACTTCGAGGTTAATTCTAAAACTAGGGTTTTACCAAGGAAAACCCCTCCCACAAAAAGCAATTCATTTTTCTTGTAGGTACAGTTTTGGAATAGCAGATCGGAGTGCAGATTCAGATACCCTTTTAAGGAAACTTTCAGGATCCAAAAATAGATTTCCTGCCAAAGACTTTTTAGGTTGATTCTACCCTAGGTCAGAATCATAAATTCTGGGTCAATGGTGACATTGACTTCAGGGTGCGAATTAGAACTATGTCAAAACAAAAAAATATTTATGGTTTTTGTTCATCTTTGCATTTCTATTCCAGATCCGATCCCCAAAAAACAACATTCTTTAGATCTACAACATTTGAAGGTTAGTACTTTTCTCCTATCCATTTCAATTAAGGTTATCAATCTTTCTAAATCTATCACACATTCAAATAAATAAATGGGTATTTAGGATCTTCCTCCTTGCTCTTATTTCCAAATGATTGATTCATTTATGCATTGATCCTTCCTTTTGGGTTAATCAATTTGGATCCTTCATTTGTACATTTAAAGATAAAATGAGATCATCTCATTTACCCCCATAACATATTTAAATGTAATGTCTTTTATGTAACATGTTGAATGTTCTATTTCATGTGGAGAAAAGAGAGCTGGTATCAACAATCAATGTTAAGCCAGACTGTATTTTTGTAGCTTAACTAAGATGTCATTCTTGCATTCTATAAAGGCATTGATAAATTCTAGCAAATCCCACATAGGTAGTGAACTCAGACTAAGAAATCATGCTTTTGTTTGTGTTGCCCAAAATTCCCCATCCTATGCATTTTTGGCCTTTTCTGTGTTTCCCGCCAAATGGTCATGCCTCCCTTTTCAAAAAATTAGACCTTATGGCTCATCGCGCAATTGCGGTAAAAATTTACTCAAGTTTTAAGTTGCACGACTGCGCGACGAGCTGCCAATCGCGGTCATCGCTCAGTTGCAACCTATTCCTGCATAAATCTAATCCACCCCCGACTGAGCGACGAGCTGGGAAATATGTCATCGCGCAATCGCGATCAGTTTAAGTCAGGTCGTTCTTACCTTGCGACCAAGCGGGTCAAATTTTTCAATGCCTCATCGCGCAGTCGCGATGTCTATGTTATGTCGGGTTCCTAGCTCGCGAGTGAGCGACGAGCTCAACGGGAGATGTTGTCGCGCAGTTGCGCAGGAATTTTTCAAAAAGATAAAAGAAAAGACAGCTCGCGAGTGCGCGATGAGCAAGAATAGGGGCTTATCGCTCGGTCGCCGAGAAATGCACACGAAAGGGAAACAAGTTACGAGTGCGCGACTGAGGAGGAAGCTGCTCGTCGCTCAGTCGCCGAGAAAAAGGGAGGAAAAGATAGCTACTCGCGAGTGTGGGACGAGTGAAAAGTAGGGCTCGGTCGCTCACTCGCTGAGCAATGGATGCAGAGGCAAAACAACCTGCGACTGTGCGACCGAGTAGAATAGGGAGCTTGTCGCGCACTCGCCAAAGATAAGAGATAAAAGGAATATAGCTCGCGATTGCGCGACGAGCTGGAAGATCCATGTGGTCGCTCAGTCGCCAAGCCATAAGGTTAAGAAGAATGCAGCCCGCGACTGTGCGACGAGAATAGTGATGTCTCATCGCGCACTTGCTGTTAGAACTGAATGAAGTGAAAATGGCCTGCGAGTGTGCGATCGAGTAGAAGGAAAAGGATGTCGCTCAGTCGCCGAGCAGAAAAGATAAAATAAAGGAGGCTCGCGACTGCGCGACCGGAAAGGATAGCTGCTCATCGCCCAGTCGCCAATGTTCCAAAGTAAAGTGAAAAGGGCTCGCGACTGCGCGATTAATAAAAAGGCAAGTGCTCATCGCTCTATCGCCAGACATTGCAAATAAAGGAGAATACACCCGTGACTGTGCAACCGGGTAGAATATGGAGCTCGTTGCCTACTCGCCGAGCTGGAAAGATGACGAGGAGGTTGCTCGTGAGTGCGCAATCACAGAAAAGATAATGCGGATGAGGTCGTCGGAGCTCGAGGATTTGTAGAATGTTGCAGAGGGATTTCTAGAATAATTCAGAGGCGTGGAAGGATGCAGAGCCCACGCAGAAGTTATTGCCCGCAGATGCAGTTGGCAAGAACTATGGTCATGATCGAGGACTCATTGATGAGTGATTGAGCGGCGGCCGTCAAGGGTCATTTCTTGTCCTGGACAGATATGACCAGTTGGTGAGCATTCATGATAGGGCCCTTCTTGCAGAGTTGAACTAATGAGTCCAGGTTGCTTGTTCGGCAGGCATGGTCAAGTACTGGGATGGGCACGGAGGTCTGATCTGATCGATTCATCAACATGGCACATTTATGACCAGATCGGTTTTTTGTCTTGAGTTAGATTATTGTATTGTAAAATCTATAACCCTGGTTAGATTTTGAACTCCTGCCTGCGTGCAGTGGAGTGTGGTATAAATTTTTTTTGAGAGCCTTAGTGCTCAGATTTGGCAATTGTAAAGAGATTTTTCTCTCGGAGATCAGTTTGTGGCATTCTTTCTGCCCTTGTGTTTTCCTGCATTTGTATTTCCCATTGATGATTAATATATCCTTGAAGCACTTGTGATATTTGTTCTATCCCTGTCTTCACTATCTTGATAATCTCTTATTGGATGGAAGTGTATGAATGTCGTTAATGGATTTGGGGTTCTTAGTCCCTCTCATCTTCTGTAATTCTGTGTGTTGTTGTGTTTGATCCGATTTGAATGTTTTGTGGGTATACTTCAGCCCCTAGCAGTCTTGTCTCATTCCTACACCTAGTTACAGAGAAGGATGTCTGCTTGCAGGTCATAGTTTGTGTCTTTTGTCCAGACCCTCCTATGAAATACTGATGCAAGCCTATCTAGTGAGTTGTGACTTATTAGACCTATTTCCTCCATTGGTTTCATTCCTCTATACTGAGATCCAAACCCTAGTTTCGGTGTATCACCTAGTAGGTAGTTTGCTTCAGTCTTTTCCCTTCCATGCAATCCTTCTATCTCTTTCCCTCAAAATATTTACTTTCCTATTTAAGAAGCAAATTAAGGTGATTATCCAAGAGGAACCAGCCTAGAACCTGGAGGTCTCATCTCGGTTAGCATAAGGTCCCACAACCTTGAGATGATTCCCATGTTATACTGGA
>MU223406.1:687203-704317 GCA_018584345.1 Thuja plicata | reverse complement strand
AACCTGGAGGTCTCATCTCGGTTAGCATAAGGTCCCACAACCTTGAGATGATTCCCATGTTATACTGGATTATCAAGACCAAGAGAGCTTGAGATCAGAGGCGCAAATTCAGTGTATAACAGTTTGATAAATAGTGCATATTTCAACTGAGTTATTGATTAAAGGGAATATTTTTTCTTAGTTGTGTGATATACTGATGTATATTTATTTTAGGTGGGTGTTGAATGTGAAAACTCAGTGGAGGGTAGAAATGTTTTTTTTTATATTTCTTCCTACCAGTAGAAATCTGGTGATAGATTTCTTTGGCCAGAGAATTATGCATATGTACCTTATTATATGTTGGTTAATTGTTCCATCCCTCTGCCACATTTGTATTTTTTCTTTAGTTAAACATATCTATTACTAGTTATGTTCATGGCTACATCAGATCCATTTGACTCTCTAGTCCCAGTTGCTAGGCTTCTCGGGCAGGGTGGGTGTGTTCTTTGTGTTAGGAAGAACCTCGAGGGAGCTAACCACTCCATGGTTGGGTGGTAAAAGCACCTGAGCCACACTCCCATATTGAGATAACAAGTTGACACATGTCAGATGGCTTAGGAGATAGGGACATACAAATGGAGAAAGGTCCAAGGTATATTTTTTTTGGTATTATGTACAAATTTCATGATCTTTTAACTATTAAAGAATCCAAGGTTCTAAGATGTACTTGATGTCTGACTTGCAGGTCGGCAATCGAATCACTCGATGTATGCCACTTGAGGAAATAAATTATTCTTTTTTTTACTTTTTTATTTTAATGGACTTTGATGTGTAGGTCAATTTCCTTGATATAATTTATGTAAAATACATTTGGTCATGTGATGACTTACGACATGTGTCTGTTATGATGTCTTTCTGTAAATAAATTACTCTCATTCTACATTATTATTTTGACATGTCAGTCGAAATATTATGGAGGTTTCTTTCATGATCAATTTAAATTGGGATGATTAGATTATGTGTATTTTTGACCTATTTTTTCCTTTCTACCTTCTGTAATTTATGCTTAATTTGTAACATGGCATCTTTTGTGAAAATGCAATCTTTACATGTGGTATCAGAGTTGTATTTAACTATGGGGCTTTGGCCTACTATTTTCTAAAGTTGTGTATTTCTATTTGGGTGTAGGACCTAATCTGACACCATGAATACCAGAAATAGTAACAAGGGGAGATCTAGAAATGGTCTGAGTGACCAGCCCAATTAGAGGCTAGACAATATTTTAGCCCTCTTCACCCAACAAGGGGACCTCTTGAAACAATAGGGTGGATGTATGGATAGCCTTGAAATTTATATGATGGGTAGGCGGGATGAGAACCGTCTAAATGAAGAGAAAAGAAAATTGGAGGAGGATAGGAGGATAGAGGAGAAACAAAAAAGAGAAGCTAACCTCAGGGCTACAGAGGTAGCCAGAAAGAGGGGAAAAATAGCTGAGGATCTCAGAAAAGACCTGAGAAAGGTCACAATTCCTAATTTTAGCGGTAAGACTCTTGGGGATGATGTTGAGGCATGGATTATTTCCTTAGAAAAAAAATTTCATGTCTTGAATTTCTCTAGGAAATCTAGGGCAATGTGGGCTACTTTCCAGTGGACAGGAGAAGTTGCTACTTGGTGGGTAAATGTAATGGTGGAAAATAAACTTTAGCCTAGGGAGATATCATGGGAGGAATTCTTGTAGTTGTTTCACATGAGATGGTTACCTTAGATATTCTTTGATCGAAAGGTGGTAGAGTTTTAGAATTTAATTCACGACATCCTGACAGTTACTCAATATCATCAGATATTTTTTCATTTGGTTAAGTATGTTCTATAGTACCAACCGGATGAACCATTTAGGAATCACAAGTTCATAACAAGGTTACAATGAGAGGTGGGTTCCAAAGTTGAAAGCATGAGCCTGAAACCAAGGATTTTAATGTAAGGGGTAGTGGGTCCAATGCTAGAGAGTTGGTCTTACTCTACTCTAAGGTTTCTTTGGCAGACCTTCTGGGGTATTCTAAACCCTAACCCAAGGGAAGTCACTAAAATCTTCACCTTTCAGTCAAGACCCAGTCCCACATTGACAAGTTATCCCTTCATGCTTACTGAACCTACAAGGGTAGATTCATGCTTCTGGCTAAACCAACTTATTCAGCCAATACACTCAACATATCCCTTCACTTTCTTCCCTAACCAGACTATCCTCAAGCTCGCCTAGGGTAAGAACTCCACTTTCCTGTTTAACATTTCTTCTACTAAGACAAAACCTAAAATTATGTACAAGGACTCCTCTCAAATCTTATCTAGGCACATGGTTCTCACCATGGATTCAAGAACCTTGAGGAGCCATGAAATATTACAACCCAAAATAGGTTAAAAACTCACAACTTGCCAAAAAAAAAAAAACTAATCTATTTTCACTTGAAACAAAAACAATGAAACTCAAAGATAGACCCAAAACACTCTGCAAGTTCTATTTACTTCTTGCAAATGTTACAATACATAATCATCCTTTGAAAACAACATACAAGTAGATATTTATCCTGCACTTCTCCAACAACTTTCACCAACCTCATGAATGCAGGTATGTGCGATCATTCAACAACCTCCCATCACTTAGGCCAGGTGTAACTACCCATTGAAGACAAGGCGATACTTAATGAACCATTAATATTGACTAGGCTCGTCATAAAAGACAAAGCCATGATTTTCGGGTCATTAACGGACATTACCAAATTCTAGTGTTGACCTTACCAAGCATCAGAATGAGTGTTAGTACAAAAAGAGTCATCAACACCCGAGCATCAAAACAACCTGACATCCTTAAGCGATCCTGAGAAACATCACCAAGAAATATCCCCAAGAAATAAGAGTAACCTGAGCAACATCACTGAGCAACATTCCTGAGTGTCCCGAATAGCATTCCCGGGCAACATAGAGTTACCCAAGAAACATAGTGAAACTCGAGAAAAATTTCAAAGTAGCAGTATAGACTGAGCACCATAACTTAGTGCCACTTCACAATCTTTGGTTGCTAGAGCCTTGGTTGGATTTCCAGAGGTTTGTAAACTTCCTCAACACACACTAGATTGAAAAACAAAGTACTAAGAAACTATGGTCTTTGTTCACTAAATTAACCTTGGTCACTACAAAATGGTAGAACAAAACACCTTACAAACTACACTCAAACCTGAAATACTTTCCAACCCAGGTGCTCCTGCACCATACTCCCCAAAATGAGAGAAATCAACTTCCAGGTGATTCGATTAAGTCAGGATCAATGCCTAACTTCTGGAACTTTGTCTCTTCCACCAATGTAGCCTCTGAATTAGCTTGTCCTTGCCATTTGACTAGATTTTCCATTTAGGTCTTCTATCTAGTGTGCTTGGAAACTCTTGAATTTAGGATCTTCTCTACCTTAGGTTTTGGTGCAACATGAATTTTTTATGGCTTGAGGTCTTTAATCTCTACTTCTAGATCATGACCTCCTTCTGGAATTGGTCCTTTACATGACACCAGGTCTACCACATTAAAAACTAGAGATAATCCTATGTCTGTAGGAAGATGAACTTTATAAGAATTAGACCCATACTTTTCTAGAATTGTACAAGGTCCTATCTTCCTCATTTAAAGCTTACTCGAAACACCTTTTTACATCCTTTTTTTTTAGCTGCACCATGACCAAATCTCTTATTTGAAATTGAACATCTCTTTTCTTGGTATCTACCTTCTACTTGGTGTGATTTGTACTCTCCACTAATGCTTTCTTCACTGCGCCATGGAATTCTTTCATGGATTGGGCAAAATATTCAGCATACCCATTCTTCTCTGCATTGCTTCCAAGATTGTTGAGTTCACATATGCTCCTAGCATGAATCCCATATACTATTTTAAAAGGGCTCTTTCTAGTG
Organism: Thuja plicata; assembly: GCA_018584345.1. NCBI lineage: Eukaryota > Viridiplantae > Streptophyta > Pinopsida > Cupressales > Cupressaceae > Thuja > Thuja plicata. The sequence continues at coordinate 700,388 of MU223406.1, read as the reverse complement.
GATCGATTGACTATTTCATTATAGGAAAATTCTTCTTGAGGAAGTAACTGATCCCATGATTGTCCATATTCTTTTTAGATACATCTTAACATATTTCCTAAACTTTGGTTCACCCCTTTATTCTAACCATCATTCTGTGGATGATATGCCGAGCTAAACGAAAGAGTAGTACCAAGCTTCTAGCACAAGGGTATCCAAAAATGACTCATAAACTTAGAGTCTTAATCTGATAAAATACTCAAAGTTAATCCATGTGATGGAGGAGCATCTTGGGTCATTGGCAATCCTTCACAACCAAAAAGATTTTTTGCTTTCAATTCTTTTATTTGTTCTCTGTCACTCGGGTTCTATTTCTTGGGCATGCTTGTTTCTTGTTGCTCATTTATTCTTTACCGACAATTTTTGGTGATGTCTTTAATGATAGGTTTCGGTGATGCCCTTTCTGACAAGTTTTTTGATGCTCATCTATGCTTTACCGATGGGTTGCTGATTTTTGGTAACCATCTACCTGAGACTGTTATTTTGGGAGTTGGATCTTTGGCCAAATTCTTCAATTAATTTTGATGGCTTAATTTATTGGGGGTATCTCATTTGGGATCTATGTGGACCTAGATCTGTGTCTCTATTATGGATTTGAGCATTGACCTCTTATGGTGGACTCTTGTATATATTTTTTTGTATGTTCTTAGTTTAAAATATGATTCTTAGAGCAGGAAGGTGAATGTTTAAATATTGAGATCGAAGGTCTGTGATCTCTGATATATAAAGATCTTATTGTAATTCATTAAATATATGGCCAAAATTGGGAAGCCCTTATAGCTCGACATGTAATGATTTTGATCAAGTTATTATAAGGATCTGTGTTTTTTCCTCTCTGACTTTGTTGTTTGGCTTCCACATTAGTTCTGCAAGGTGGTTTGTTGTTTGGGAGTGCCTTTGGACCCTCCTACTAACCCTCCTTATGTTAGGTGGTATCAGATCATGGTGAGATCTAAGTTCCTTCTTCAAACCCTAACCCTAGTTGGTATTGTTGTGGGGTAGCATATTGTGATTTGATCTACAATTGTAAAGGGATTCAAGATGGTTCATGGGAAAGGAAATATAGATCCAAGTCTAGCTGATATGCTTAGATAGATGGCTGCTATATTGGAACCTATTGAAACAACCCAACACAGATGATGTTAGTGATGATGAAAATGAAGAGTTTCAAGGGGAAGTTGCACCTTCACCTATGATGAATCAGGAAGAAGAGTGATTCCTGGAGCCTTGACAAGTTTGAAATCCACACCTCAATTCAATCCTCGTGAGTATAGTGGAAAATTTGAATCTGAGAATGGATTGACTAGATAACAAAGAAGGAAAAGTATTTTGAATATGAAAATGTGGTAGAGGATAAGAAGGTTAAGATTACAGGCACAAAGCTAAAAGCTCATGCATCCCTATGGTGGGAACATCTACAATTGGATCAAGAGAAGAAAGGTAAAGAAAAAGTCAAGGTATGGGATAAGATGGTAAACAAATTGAAAGGAAAGATTCTACTATGTGATTATTAGATTAACCTAATTAAGAGAATGCAAAACTTGAAGCACAAGGATAAATCTGTGAAAGACTATACTGCGGAATTATATAGTTTGGACATCAGATCTAGACATGTTGAAGATGAAGTGGAAAGATTTGCAAGATACCTAAAAGGCTTGAGAAGTTCTATATAGGATGAGATCAGTTTGGTCAAGATGGAAAGCATTGAGGAGGCATATAAATTTTCCCTAAAAGCTAAGGAAAAGCTGAACATAAGGTATGAACAAAGACAAAGAGGCAGAGGAGGTAAATTCCCTAGAGGAAGAGGTAGATCTCATGGTGAGAACAGTAGATCTGAATGAGACAAGTAAATTTTGGACACATGTCAAGATAAAGGAGAGACTGAATGGAAAGGTGGAAATTCATACCAAGGAAGAGGAAATTACTCTAGAGGTGGATATAATAGAAAGGGATTCCAAGTTACTTTTTACAATTGTGGTGAAGAAGGACATATATCTTTTGAATGTACACATGCATGTAAGAAAGGTAGTAGTAGAAGAAATGCATTGGTACAATAGGAGTCACAAAATGAAGCTGAAAAGGAAGGAAATTTCATGATCTAAAGGATACTATGGAGTGAGAAGGATAAGATAGATCCACCCAGGAAAATTTTGTTCAAGACCAGATTTAGAGTTGCAAACAAAGTTTTAAAGGTGATTGTTGATAGTGGAAGCTCGGAGAATCTAGCATCTGAGGAAATGATTGAAAATTTGGAGTTGGAGAGGATGAAACATCCATAGCCCAATCAGATCTCATTGATCAAGGATGATCATACAATAATGGTGAGTGAACAATCCTTTGTGAATCTAAAAATTGGAAAATACTATGATAAGGTGTTATGTGATATTATGCCTATGGGTTGTTGTCATATTTTGTTGGGTATACCTTGGCAATATGATAGACATGCTATACATGATGGAATATTGAATAGATATTCTATTTGTGTTGATGGTAAGAAACAAGTTCTATTACCTTTAGTTGAAGAATCTTTTGGTGAGATATGTACATCTTTGTAAGTTTGTCTGGTGGAAGGTAGACAGTTTGTTAAAGACTTGAAAAGAAATGATATATGCTATGCTTTGATTCCTAACAAACCAAGTAAGAATACAGAAGATGACATTCCTGCAGAAGTTGGAAAGTTTCTCACTACGTACAAGGAGATAATTTTAGATAATGTACTTGATGGTTTGCCACAAATAAGAGATATCAGTCACTATATGGATCTTATTCTTGGAGTTAGTTTACCAAAAAAGCACCACATTGGTTAACACTGACTGAGAATAAAGAGCTTAACCAAAAAATTCATGAATTGTTGAACAAAGGCTTGATTTGAGAAAGTTTGAGTCCATGTGTAGTACCTACTATATTGGCACCTAAGAAGAATAGAGAATGGAGAATGTGCATTGATTCCAGAGAAATCAATAAGATAACATTGAAGTATAGGTTTCCTATACTGAGAATGGATGACATAATGGATTGTTTGAGTGGAGCAAGATATTTTATGAAAATTGATTTGAAAAGTGGATATCATCGTATCAGAATTAGAGAAGGTATGACTGGAAGATTTCTTTAAAGAAAAAGGAAGGTTTATATGAGTTTTTGGTTATGTCTTTTGGTTTAAATACTGCACCCAATACTTTTATGAGGTTAATGAATGAAGTTTTGAAGAAATTGTTGAACAAGTGTGTGATTGTATATTTGGATGACATTATGATATTCAGTAAGACTAGAGAAGATCATTTGATTCATATAAGACAAGTGTTGTAGAGATTGAAAGAGGAAAAGTTGCTGATAAATCTGAGAAAAGGTTCTTTCATGAAAGAAGAGCTTGTGTATTTGGGTTTTGTGATTTCAGCTGGTGGTTTGAAGATGGATCTAGAGAAGGTTGAAGCTATACTAAGTTGGCCTACATCTGAAAATATCACTGAGGTAAGATCATTTCATGGATTAGAAAGTTTTTAGAGGAAGCTTATTATAAATTTCAGTTCTATTTGTAATGTTATGACTAATATAATGAGATGAGACAAAAGAGAATTCAAATGGACGCATGGAGCTAATAAGAGTTTTGAAGCTTTGAAGATAAAGGTTGTTGAATTACCTATGCTAGCATTACCTAATTTCAATAAGGTATTTCAAGTTGAATGTGATGCAAGTGGAAGTGCAATTGGAGTTGTGTTAACTCAAGAAGGTAAACCTGTTGCTCTCTTTAGTGAAAATTTGAATGATGCAAAGAGGAAATATGTTGTCTATGATCAGGAGTTATATGATATTGTGAAAGCTATGAAAAGGTGGAGACATTATTTGATGTCAAACAAATTTGTGTTGTATACTGATCATAAGGCTTTAAAGTATTTAGGAATTTAGAATAAGATAAATCAGAGACATATGAAATGGGTAGAGTATTTGTAGAGCTTTACATTTATGATTAAGCATAAGAGTGGAGTTTCTAACAAATTTGCAGATGCATTGAGTAGAAGAAGGTCATTTTTAATAGAAATGAGAATTGAAGTTATTGGTTTTGATGACATGAAGAATTTGTATGAAAGTGATCCTAATTATTTAGAGTAGTGGAGAGTGTGCAGCACCTAATACAAATCAATCAAGTAAGTATGAAGACTATTTCATTTAGGAAGATATGTTGTTTAAAGGTATTTAGTTGTGAATACCAAGAGGATCAATGAGAACTAATTTGATTAAGGAGAAACATAGTAGTGGATTGGATGGACATTTTGGTGTTGATAAAACATTAAGTTTACTAAAGGAGAGGTATTTTTGGCCTTAGTCGTATAAGGATGTTCAGAAATTTGTAATAAGTTGTGGAGTCTATCAAGTTGAAAAAGGAGTGAGTCAGAACACTGGTTTGTATACACCTATTACTATTCTTGATAAACCTTGGAATGATATCAACATGGATTTTGTTCTTGTCCTACCTAGGACAACAAGAGGTAATGATTCCATATTTGTTGTTGTGGATATATTTCCTAAAATGACCCATTTACTACTATGTAAGAAAAAATCAGATGCAGTACATATAGCAGATCTTTTCTTGAAGGAAATTGTCATATTGAATGGATAACCAAAGAGTATCATCTCTGACTGAGACAGTAAGTTTGTTAGCTATTTTTGGAGAACACTTTGGAAGAAGTTGGATAATAAGGTGAAGTTTAGTTCTACATTTCATCCATAGACTAATGGACAAACAAAGGTTGTAAACCAAAGTTTGGGTAATGTTTTGAGATACTTAATTGGAGACACACCAAGAAATTGGGATTTGATGTTGGCACAAGCAGAATTAGCATGCAATAGTTTAGTGAGTTGAAGTACTAGAAAGACGCCTTTTGATATTGTTCATGAAACAAAAGAAAGAGGTATATCAAATTTGAGAGATATTGTTGGAGAAGAGAAAAGAAGTGTTGAAGCAGAGGAATTTGTAGAATTTATGAAGATATTGCATGAAGATGTGAAACAGAAGATGGAGAAAAGTAATTATAAATATAAAGATAGTGCAAATAGATCAAGAAGACATAAAAAATTTGAATTTGGTGATGTAGTGATGGTTCATCTATAGAAAGGAAGATTTCCTATTGGAACATATGGTAAAATGAAGATGAAGAAATTTGGTCCTTGAAAAATACTAAGAAGATTCAACAATGGAAATGCTTATGAGGTTGAATTACCTTATGACATGGATATATAACCTATATTCAATATTTTAGGCTTGTATGAATATCATGAACCTGATGAAGAAATGACAGTACCAAGTGATTATCCTACGAAGTAGATAGAGGAATTTGAAAAGATTCTGAAATAGAGAATTGACAGAAGTACAAGAGAAAAAGAATACTTGGAGTATCTGGTGAAGTGGAAGAACATAACGATTGAAGAATCATCTTGGATTTCTCAATCTAAGTTGGATTCATTAGAGGTTGAATGTGGTAAATGATTTAGAGAATCATTTCTTGTAACCCTAGGTGTTTGATGTAGGAGCATCTTGGGTCATTGGAAATCTTGCACAACCAAAAAGATGTTTTGCTTTCAATTCTTTTATTTGTTCTCTGTTGCTCAGGTTTTGTTTCTCCAACATTCTTGTTTCATGTTGCTTAGTTATACTTTACCGATGTGTTTTGGTGATGTCTTTACCAATAGGTTTCAGTGATGCCCTTATCGATGATTTTTTTGATACTCGGCTATGCTTTACCAACGGGTTGCTAATTTTTGGTAACCATTTGCCCGAGACTGTTATTTTGGGAGTTGGATCTTTGGCTGACTTCTTTCATTAATTCTGATGGATTAATTTATTTGGGGTCTGTCATTTAGGATCTGGGTGGACCTAAATCTACATCTCTCTTGTGGATTTGAGCGCTGACCTCTTGTGATGGAAGGTGAATGTTTAGATATTGAGATCGAAGGGCTGTGATCTCTGATATATAAAGATCTTATTGTAATTCATTGAATATATGGCCAAAAATAAGAAGGCCTTACATCCCGACATGTAATGATTTTGATCAAGTTAATATAATATCTCTGTGTTTTCTTCTTTCACTATATTTTTTGGCTTCCACATTGGTTCTACAAGGTGGTTTAGCGTTTGGGAGTGCCTTTGGCCCCTCCTACTAACCCTCCTTGCATCACCATGTATCCTCACTACTTCTCTAAAGAAAAAATTTTCTATGTAACATGCATCATGTATGGTCTCATATGGCACAAAGTGAGCCATCTTGTTGAACCTATCAACAATCACAAAGATGTTTTCCATTCCCTACTTGGTCTTCGGTAGTCCAACTACAAAATCCATACTGAAGCATTCCCATGGTTTGTTTGGGATTGGAAGGGGCTGGTACAATCCTATATTGGATGAGTTCCCCTTAGCCTTTTGACAGAATATACAAGTCTCTACATATCTTTGGACATCCCTACTCATTTTTGGCCAATAGTAGTACCTCTATACCAATTCTAGAGTTTTATTTGACCCAAAATGTCCACTTAATGAACCATTTTCTTCTCTTGTACTAATTTCTCCCTCATTGAACCTCTCAATACACAAAGTTGTCCTCCTTTAAACAAAAGGCCTTCTTGAGGAGTATGCTCAGAATACTCACTATGGAAATGATTTTGAAAATCTTGACATACCTTGTATGCTGCTGAAAAGTCTTCATCAGCTGGATATAGATCCTTGAATCTTTCTATACCAATTCTTCTTAGTTGAAATTATTGTACCATGAGAAACCTTCTAATCAATGCATATTATACCTTATTTTGTACTCTTTTTTTGTGCTTTATGGTGAAGGTATAGGCTTGTATATACTACACCCATTTCATATGTTTATGGCTTAGTTTATCCTGTGAAATCAGAAAACTTAAAGGCTGGCTGTCAGTAAAGACTACAAATTATTTGGGAAGAAGATAATGTCTCCATTTCCTTAGTGCTTGCACAAACAAATATAATTCAAAATCATAGGAGGAATACATCCTCTTTGAGTCACTCAATTTTTTAGTATGAAAAAGCTACTGGATTTCCTTTTTTACTCACAACTACACTGGTAGGAATATTTCTAGCATCACATTCCACAGTAAACAATTTGCCAAAACTAGGAAGTGTCAATATCGATTGAGTCGCTATCCTTTCCTTCAAATGTTCAAACCCCTTATCATCCTACTCATTCCATTGGAACTTGGATTTCATACCTCCCTTGATGGTATCTATAATAGATGCACTCATTTCACTAAACTATCTCATAAACTTCTCGTAAAACTGTGCTAAACAATGGAAGCTTCTTAATTTTGTAGCTGACTTTGGTGTAGGCCAATTCAAGATTGCTTCCACCTTTCTGGCATCCATCTTCATGTTACCCTCTGAGATAACAAAAGCTAAATATACCAACTCTTGCATCATGAATTCACTCTTTTCTAAGTTGATTGTCAACTTCTCTTCATGCAATCTCTCCATTACCATTGTTCAAATGTCTAAGATGATCCTCTTTTGTCTTGTTGAACACTAGGATTTCATCTAAGTACACTACAACCCATTTTCCAATGAAGTCCTTCGAAACCTCATTCATCAATCTCATAAATGTGCTTGGGGCATTTGACAACCCAAAAGGCATAACAATCCACTCATAAAGTCCTTCGGTAGTCTTAAAATAATTCTTCCACTCATCTCCTGTTTGATTCTTGTCTTATGATATCCACTCATAAGATCTATTTTGGAGTAATATCTAGCTCCACTGAGACAATCCATCAAATCTTCTATTCTTTGTATGGGAAACCTATATCAAATAATGATCCTATTTATGGCCCTGGAATTGGTACACAACCTCCAAGTACCATCTTTCTTTGGGGATAAGACTGTGGGAAAATCACACGGACTTATGCTCTTTCTAATCAACCCTTAGTCAATTAGTGCTTGGATTTGGTTAGCAATTTATGCATTTTGGTGTCGGGTCATTTTATAAGCAGCTTTGTTTGGAAGTGAGGCTCCTGGGATGAAATAAATCTGATGACTAATAGTCCTCTCAGGTGGTAGGGTAGCTAGTTGACCATCAATAACTATGGTGTGGTACTAAGTTAACAACCTTTGGATCTCTAAAGGTAACTCTTCTCTCTTATTTCTCTCTTCATGCTTCAGTTTCAAAACTAAAGCAAAGCCTACTCCATATTCTTCCTTCAATGTCTTCAATAAATATTTCTCACCGACCAACAGTAGGTTGGGACCCCATATCTTCACTTCACCCTCTTCCAAGATTGACTATATCTTGAAAGTCACTCCATCTTTCTTAAAGGAATAGGATTTCTTAACTCCATCATGTACTGTAGCTCTATCAAACTGCCAAGGTCTATCCAATAATATATGACAAGCATGCATGGGAAGCATATCACACAACACTTGGTCCTTTAACCTCCCTATGAAAATTTTTACCCAAGCTTGTTCATTAACTAATACATGTTGATCTTTATTCAACCAAGTAACCCTATAAGGATTAGCATGAGGAATCCTTTTTAACTTTAGATTTTCAATAGCTTCTAAAGAAACTATGTTATTAGTAGAACCTCAATCTATGATAACTTTACCAACCTTATCGAGTACCTTGCATTTGACATGAAAGAAAGATCTTATTTGGCTTGGCTCTTCTTTGCTGGGTTCTATGAGGAGTGCTCTGTGAATCACCATATTCTCTCCCGTCTCAGGAATCTAGTGCAACTTCTTTTGTCTTGCTACTAGAAGACTCTGATTGCACATAGTTGACTCTCTTCTCTCCTCCTTGTGACACAAAACTCTTCTTGGGACACCGGTATGCAGGATGCCCAAATTGTTGATAGTTGTAGCACTTCATTGAAGAGAAATAAGATCCTCTTCCCTAATTATTGGTTTTTCCACTTGAAATATTACTTGAGCCTCTTCCTCAGTTTTAACCACCTCTTGTGTTACTGGATTCTCCTTGGTTCTCAGTGATTTTGGACTCATTCTTAGTCTTATCTTCATAATTCCTTCCTCCATATCCTCCTCTATGACCTCTACTGTCTCTTTCTCTTCTTCCATTATTTTAATCTTGCTTCTTCTTGAACTTCTCCTCCACTTTGAGGGCTAGCAGGTAACATTGGTGTACAGTCTTAGGGCATAAGAGACTAATTTCCTCTTGGATACTGCATTTGAGACCATTCAGATTCCTAGCCACTTTTGAGATTTCTTCTTCTATCACATGCGACCTTAATCATAGCTTATGAAATTCTTCTATATAAGCACTGACTTCCAAGTCTTTTTGTCTTATATTCTATCTTTTCTTGTGCAACTGTACTTCATAATCATCAGGAAGATAATTTTCCTTCATCTTTGCAACCATAACTTTCCAAATGATTATGGGGTTCTTTACTTCTTTAGTCCTTTCATCTTGGATAAACTTCCACCAAGTGAGAGCGGTTCCTCTCAATCTTGTCTTAGCTATTCTTACTTTCTGAGCTTCGGTCACACTGTCACAATCAAAGTGATTCTTGAGATTCCATGATTAATTCTGGTTCCATCTTGCCACTAAATAGAGGCACAACTTCTAAGGACTTACCACTCATTTCCTTTAATGCTTTCAAGAATGGCTCTTCTTGAAGCACAGGGTCTGGTTCTAGTATTATGTCTTCATCGGATAGTGATTTACCCTTTCCATCTACTTCTCTCATCAGTTCATTGACTATTTCATTCCTAAGCTGCACTTCTTCCAAATTAATTTCCATTTCAGCCAACTATTCCTTTAGGAGTCTATTCTCCTCTTTCGCTCTTCTACATTCTTTGCTAGCACTACATTGGTCACCATGTTGGATGAATCTACAGATTCCACTAAAAATAACACCCAAACAACACAAGCCCAAATATTCTTAAGGATCTGATACCAATTTGATGTAAGGGGTAGTGGGCTCAATGCTAGAGAGTTAGTATAACTCTTTTTAAGGTCTCTTTTTTAGACCTTCTAGGGTATTCTAAACCCTAACCCAAGGGAAGTTACTAAGATCTTCACCTTTCACTCAAGACCTAGTCCCCCATTGATAAGTTATCCCTTCTTTCTTTCTGAACCTACAAGGGTAGATTCATACTTCTAGCTAAACCAACTTATTCAGCCAATACACTCAACATATCCCTTCACTTTCTTCCCTAACCAGACTATCTTTAAGCCTGCCTAGGGTAAGAACTCCACTTTCATGTTTAACACTTCTCATACTAAAAAAAAACCTAAAATTATGTACAAGGGCTCCTCTTGAATCCTATCAAGGCATATGGTTCTCACCATGGATTCAATAACCTTGAGGAGCCATGAACTATTACAACCCAAAATGGGTTAAGAACTCATAACTTGCAAAAAAAAAAAAATAATCTATTTTCACTTGAAACCAAAACAATGAAACTCGAAGATAGACCCAAAACACTATGCAACTTCTATTTACTTCTTGCAAATGTTACAATACACAATCATCCTTTGAAAACAACATACAGGTAGATATTTATCCTGCACTTCTCCAACAACTTTCACCAACCTCATGAATGCAGGTATGGGTGATCATTTAGCAACCTCCCATCACTTTGGCCTAATCTAACTACCCATTGAAGAAAATGTGACACATAATGAGCCGTTAAGATTTACTACGCTAGTCATAAAAGACAAAGCCATGATTTTCGGGTCATTAACCGACATTAGTGAACTCTAGTGTTGACCTTACCAAGCATCAAAAAAAGCGTCAGTACAAAGAAAATCATCAACACCCAAGCGTCAGAACAACCCAACATCTGTTAGAGACCCAAAGAAACATCACCGAGAAACATTACCAAGAAACATCACTGAGCAACATTCTTGAGTGTCGCGAACAACATTCTCGAGAAACATAGAGTAACCTGAGCAACATAGTGCAACCTGAGAAAAAATGCTGAGTAGAAGTATAGAATGAGCACCATATCTTAGTGCCACTTCAAAATCTTTGGTTTATAGAGCCTTGGTTGGATTTCTAGAGGTTTGCAAACTTCTTCAACACACACTAGGCTGAAAAACAAACTACTAAGCAACTATGGTGTTTGTTCACTAAATTGACCTTGGTCACTAAAAAATGGTAGAACAAAACACCTTACAAACTAATTTTAAACCTGAAATACTTTCTAACCTAGGTGCTCCTACACAAATTTTTCACTTAGAAAGACTCTTAGATAGGAACAAAGGTTACAAAGTCTATCCAAAGCGAATATTAATCAGAAATTCAATGCTACTCAAGGTTTTAAGAGGAAATATCAGGATAATAAACAACATAATGGTGGATGCCTGTAGATTTAGAATATGAGGGGGAAAGGACAAGGGAATTGAGGAAGGAATTATTATAGGAACTCACAAAACTAGAATCTGAATAAGGGAAACAACATGGATTCTAACAGGAATGAAAGTAGGAGGGACAAACTAGAAGGAAAATAGGGACCCCGAGATGGGTGTTTTGTCTGTGGAGGTGATCACTTTGGTGCTAGATGTCCTCAACATTCAAATCTTAGAGCTCTTCAGGCACAACATCATATTCACGAGGCTATTGATCAAATGCAGGTTGATTCTTAGGCTACTCCTATCTAGTTGAGTGGTAAGATTTTTGGTTAGAATGTTTCAATTTTAATAGATAGAGGAGCTACCGAATGCTTGATAGATCCTAGAGTTGTATCTAGGATTTCAATTAGATAAGGATTTATGTCTGAACCATGGATTGTAGAATATTGAAATAGGGAAAAATGTAGGGTAGAGTAGTGTTTATCTTGCAGCAAGTTAGAACTTCCTAGTTTTTCTCACACACGTAAATCCTTAAGTTTCCCCTTTGGGATCACATGATGTTATATTAGATATCAACTAGATAACTGAGCATAAGGAAATTGTATATTACAAAGATAATTATGTTGTATGCTTTGATGATGTGGGGAAATTTCTAGTAATAAGGGGTGTGAAGTGACCTATGGAATTAAGGTAGATATTTGTAATGTAGTTAAAAAAGACAAAAAGGAAGGGGTGTATGTTGTATGTAGCACATGTCAAGGATATTGAAACCACTCCTAGTGTGGATGATTTTCCCTCATTACAAGAATTACAGGATGTATTTCCAAAAGAATTTCCTGAACTATCTGTAATGGTGTGGAATGGGGTTGTTAAGGATAAAATGTAAATATTGGAGGGGGGGTTTAATTGATTGATAAATTGTTAAAATGTGTTGAATTCCTTAACCCTATTTCATATCTTACACTTAATTGAGTTTGATATTGATTTTATATTGTAATTGTAATTAGGGGAAGATAAGATGTTCCTTTCTTTCACCCTCAAATACACAAATAGGAGATATACTTTGTTCAACCCAAGTAGAAGGGTTAATGCACAAGTGAATCCACTATTTGGAAAGAGAACAAGAAAGGGGATCTTGAATTCTGTAAATTGATTAAGTAAATATGATTAGTGATAGTAATTGAAAAGGATAGGAGGAAGAACCAACCTTACAAAATTGTAGATCAAAGATTGCTATTTTCTAAGATCTGTAGACTGTTTCTGGAAAATCTAACAGTTGATCCTGAACCAGAATGTAGAGACAAACAAAACCAAGAAATATTTTTCCATTCTGATGTCATCTTATGAAAAAGGTCGACCCTGTACCACAAATTCCAACCCTGTCCTACACAGATCTGAAAGTGTCCCTGTTCACGCTATCTGAAAGAAGACTGAAAAGGGTATCCATATCTGGTCTCAGATTTGTAGTCCTGAACCTATACCTGCAAAAACAAAGGTTTTTTTGTTGTGGGGGAGGGTTTTTCCTTAGTCAAACCCCAATTTTGGAATTAACCTTAATGTATAATTGAAATTGCATAAGGATAACAAAGTAAAAACTCAAATTCACCTTGCTTGAAAAGTCCTTGTGGCGGATTCAAATCCGTGAATCCACAGGTATGCTTCTAAATAAGGAATGTAGAATGGTTGGATGTCTTCAATCTCTTTCTTATAGATCTCCAACACCAAGTATTGGATGGGTTCTTGATCTTGAAAATGGTTTGGAAGAAGATGGATGGAGAGATCACCAAAAGGGCACCTTGTAGCTTGAATCCTTCAATGGCCTCCAATGGAT
>MU223406.1:664902-676009 GCA_018584345.1 Thuja plicata | reverse complement strand
TATATATATGTATATATATGTGTATACACACACACACACACACACACACACACACACACACACACACATATATATAGTTTTTCATACCTTACAAAGAGTTTCTCTATTTTTGTTTGATTAAGGTGGGCGAAGTGGGTGATAGCCTGGGATATCTCTAAGTCACCAGTATTCTTCACTGTCCAGATGATCTTATCCCCATCCATCTTCTCTTCAACACTTACCAAGGAATGCTTTTGTGTCCTTGGTGTCAGAGACCACATAGCTAGATTCTGGGATCTTGGATCATATCCACATCCCCTGATCATCTCCCTAATTTGTGTCTTAGAAGACAAGTTTGCATTTGGTTGCTTTCAAATTTGATCAATCATAAAAGCAGAGGCCAAATCCCACCTAGGCACAAGCATCATTCCACTAGACTTGACCAATTGTCTTACGTCCTTGGGTGTTATTGTTTCATTTTCTTGATGATAAGCTCCTAAAGATTGTAGGGCTTCACTTTGCACTATATCACCCACTGTCAATTATAGTTGTGCTCCTACTTCCTTTTTATTTCTCCAAATTAATAAATTCTTGAACTCCTAAGTCTTGATGAAAGTATCATCACTAAGGAATTCTTCTTGATGGAGCTCTCTCTCATCTTGACATAATTGAAAATGAAACTCCACTTCTTCTTGGATAACCATAATTTATTCCCTTCTCTGATCTTCTTTCTCAACTGATGGTGGTATTTCCTACCACCAGTGATCACGGTACTCACTTTGTCCTTTTTTCTTTCCCTAGGTATCAGCTTAAGATGGCTCCCCTTGTTCTACTCTTTGTTTCTTCCTTAGGAGTTCATTGGTCACCTCAGTATTAGGAACCTCTCTAAGGTCCACTTTTATGCTTTGTTATGTGGTAGGTGGTTTATTCATGTAAGGAGGAATATGTATTGGGTATCCTCCCTCACAATCCTCTTCATACTCAGAGGAAAAATTCTTCTTTGGTGCTCTGTCCTTGTCCTCAATCAGTCCCTCAGGTTGATTGTATATAGTATGATAAGAATCAATCATTTTTTAGATTCTTTGCAAATAAGGCACTCCTAGTAAGAAACCTCCAAAAGGGATCCATGCCTTGCTCATTTTTTTCTCCAAGGATATTAGATCTTGGTATTGTGCAGCTATGTTTGTTGCCTCTTCATCTTCCAAGATAAATTTGGAGGTCTTCCTCAACACATTCTTCATTTTCTTTGATAGCAGTGATGCTTGGGGTTAGAAACTTCTTAGGACCTTTGATAAAGCCTTTTGGATCTAGATACCTATACAAGGCCATGATCATCCTGTATTGGACTAGACATTTATTCACTATATCCATGGCCCTTTTCCCAATAGTAAATTTTTCCACTTTGAATTTTCTGGGAGTCAAAGTGCCTTTTCTATGAGGAGCTAGATACTCCTTGTCTGTCCACATCAGTTTCTAGATAAAATCTATTAAGGCCAATCTTAGAAGAACATAATTTGGAAGTATGTGTGGGGGCTGGGAATATCCATAAACCCTAATTATGGTATAATTCTTCTCACAATAGAATTCACCCCAATTGTGTTCTCCTGGCCATTTGTCTATGTACTGGAAAGGTCTTAGAAGATGAAGTGTTCTTACTGATAACCTAGTTACATTGAGGCCTATTAATTCTAGATTTGGATGTACAATCCAGTTCTCAAAGCCATAGAATACATTCTCATTTGAAGTATAATTCCAAACCCTAACCCATAACTGTACTGGGTTTGGCTGCCCTTGGAAAGGAGTTCTAGGTCTTAGCAACTCTGTTTCATGCTGTCAACATTGAAATATCAAATTAAATACATTAAAAGAGAATAATGCATGAACTTGGGGTTGACCTTCTTCTGAATGTTGATCAGGTCATCATGCATTCTTTCGATGACATACTGGATGTAGTCAAAATTTGTGTTGGCATGGGAATTTTGAATATCCAAGATAATCATTAACAAATGTGAAAGAAGCTTCTCAAGATGCCCATCAATGACTAATACCCTACACAACCCATAGGCTATATACTTCATCTAAAAATAGAGGTCTTTAAACTTATAAGGTGCACCCTTCAAAAAAGGCATTGTAGCCACATAATTCTTGCTAGACCTGGGCACATGAGTGTGAACCAATTTGATTACTATGTTGACCTCTCTAGAGTATTTGTTCTATAATTTTTTCAGGTCAATCTCTATGGAAGAGGCATGGTAGATGCAAAAGGATTTCATTAATGATGACATATCTAAGGTTACTAAGGTTGTTTCATCATCTTTTCTAATTGTTTTGGTGGTAGAATCATATCTTTTAGCTAAGGTTATTAGGAGGTAAACATCTACAAAGATATTAGGGGAAATTAACTTGGCAAGACCTAAAGCCCAAGGATTTGAGACTGGGATTTTTATATCCATAGTTCTATAGAAGTAATTAAACAAATGGAAACTAGAGCACCCAAGAGTGATGGGATCCCTACAATTATACATAGCATCAATGAAGGATTCATCATCTACCTTCGTTTTTTGGTTTGTTCCTGGCAGCAGAGAAACAAATTCATCTGAGAAATTCCTCTTTCCTTTTTGTTCTTCCTCTGCATCTTTGCTACCTCTACTAGTTGAAGCTCTGTTCGGTCGAGCTTGACTCATCTTCACTTATCTTTTGAACAATTCTCTTCTCTCAAACACCAACTTATTCTCACAAATGCTCTAAAAAATTATGCAATTTCTTTGCTTTGTGCTCTCAAAACTTTGGTAATCACAAATGTACAAAGGCTATGTCTATTTATCATTAAAAATTCAATTTACCAGTCTAGTCGAGAACATGGAAACCATTGGTTAATCAATTCTACAATAACTCTACATTTCTAAGTGACATCAATTATTTCCTAGCCATGGCGCTTGAGGTTCACAAGAAATCATATTTGAAAAGCCTAGTTGGAAAAGTCATGAGTACTTTTTCAGTTTTAAAACCTTATCATATACAAAAATGCTTGACATGTGATCTGATTGGGTATCTTTTCTTGCTTTTCACAGCTTTGCGGATTACCTGTACATGTCAGAATATTTTATTTTTATTAACCATGGAATTTATATTTCTTTCCTTGTAATGGTGTGAGAACAAATCCTTAAGATCTTACCATTCTTAGACCACAGTTTATCTAGCAATCATGTAATTGCTTCATCTCCAAGTCACTAAGAGTTTTCTTTGACCCTAGTTTCCATGAGATCTAGCGCCAGCTACACAATCTTCTTCTTCATCAATAGTCATCGCTAAGTTGTTGAGATTTTATCTTAACCTTTAGTTTTTCAGAGATCACATGACAAGGCTAAAGGATAACCATGTTTTGACTATGAGTTTATATGGAGATTCAACGAATAACTAGGTCTCTAAATCACTGAGTATTTCAACTAACCATGGATCTATTCAGAGATCATGTGCATACTATAATATTTGAGTCATGTCAATGGTTCATATCTTTCTCAACAACTTAGCTTTTAACTTTAACCGGACCTTTATTCATCTGGAGATTACGCGACTGAGCAAACTCTAAGTTGCCGAATGTTTTACTCAACCGTGAGTTTATTCAGAGATCACGTGTAGACCACATGATGAAATCTATATCTATGGCTTGCATTGAATCTCTAAATCATTTTGTACTTTCTCATATTATCTAGAGATTACACAACTACCCTTGATCATTTTTTTAATCTACAGTCTATGCTAAATCTCACAATATTTGGCTTTAACTCCCATTTGTTCTGAGATTACGCGACAAGATTTATCTTGCAATATCATTATGTTTGGGCTAATTATGGTCAAGTCTTGAGATTCAGAGATAAAGGCTATCTTTGAATCACTAAAAAATATTCTTAACCCTAGTTTTATTTGGAGATTTAATGAACACCACAGATCTCTTGGCCACTTAAACATGTGTCTGCATCTTAGTTCACTATCTCTTGACCGATGAATAATTCATTACCTTTTTCCTTCTTCTAGCGATTCAACGCCAGACACATCTTTTTCTTGATTAATGACTCATATTAATTAATGGAAAACATGACTTGACTTTAATTTAACCATGACTGACCATGGTTCTTTTGGAGATTCATCGACTGAATGAAACTCAAAGTCGCTGAAGATTTCTTATAACTCAGGTTTAATCTAGAGATCATGCGCTAGCCCTTAGATCTTTTCTTTATCAAAGATTAACGCTAAGTCTCATAATCCTTTTTTTAATTTAACAATTCTTCTCAAGATTACATGGTAACCCTTGATTCTTCTTTAATCCAACGGCTTGCATTAAATCTCGAGACTATCTCCTTAACCACACTTTCATTCTGAGATCACGCGACCAAGTTATCTCTAAATCACTGAATAACCTTTACCAAGCTTGGTCTTAATAACAAGTTTATCTGGTGATTGCATGAAAAGCTTTATTTCCAAGTCTCTAGAATATTTTTTAACCCTGGGGTTTATTGGGAGATCACGCACAAACCACATGATCAAGGCAATGATATAACAAGATCAACGACTATTGCTTGATTTAGGAAAAAAAACATGTCCTTGGCATTTGTCTAGAGATCATGCACTAGCCACTCATCTGGAAAATGATCAACGATCCCCGCTAAATCTTGCAATGAATCACTTAACTCTGATTTCAAGAGATTGCATGACAAAGAAAAAAGTGATAGACGGGGTATGTGCAGGATCATGGTATGCCAAACTAGGCCCTTAAGTGGCAATGAAAATTCAAAAAATCAAGGTTAGGAGAGTTTATCTAAACATTTGAACAAGTTATAAATCTTATATAAAAAATGTGTAAGAAGATAATTTTTAGTAAATTGAATTTAGTTTCTAATAAACTAGCCCTTTTTTTTATAAAAAAATATTCTATATGGTGAAATTTCAATGCAGTAGTATGAAAATTTCAGGAAAAAAGATAAGAAGTAGGTGTATGTCTAACCACCTTAAACACAATAAAATGATAATATTTTTTTAGAAGATTCTAGATATAAGTAGTAGAATCATGATTAGATGAGACAAAAAAAATTTGTAATTTTTTCCAAGTAAATAATTATTTTTTATTTTTCTTCCACAACTTTTCAAGAATATTAAAAATCCCATGTCTGACCACCTTAACTTAGTCTAAACTTCATCAAATTGAATTATTTATTTATTTATTTATTGTAGTAGGAAAAGAATTAAATGTGACTCATTTTTTGGATTTAAAAATAATTATACCATTTGAAAGGTATAGCTATTTTTCAGCCAGTCTATCCATCAGGACTAAGATGATAATAAGTAGGTGTATATATGACCACCTTAAACACAATCAAATGATAATAGTTTTTCATTAGATTCTGGATATAAGTAGTAAACTCATGTCTGGATGTGATGCATTTTTTTGTGTAATTATTTTTGAAGTAAATAATGAATTATGATTTTTCTTCTACAACTTTTAAGAATATAAAAACTCTCGTGCTTGACCACCTTAACTTAGTCTAAACTTCATCAAATTGAAATTTTTTTCTTTTTTCTTGTAGTGGGTGAAGCATAGAATGTGACACCTATTTCAGATTTAAAAAAATGTTATACCATTTGAATGTTATAGTCATTTTTCAATCAGTTCACCAATCGGGACTTCTTTTTACATCGCCACTTTTTGGCATACCATCATCCTGCACATACCAATCTATTTCTTGACCTCGGGTTGGATTGTGAGATTCTCCTACTAAGCTATCTCTGAATCGCTGAAGATTTCTTGTAACTTGGTTTAAATATTGAGACCTAATACTAGCCACATGATGAAAACTACATCCATGGTTGTCGCTAAGTCTCTTAATCTTTGAGCCAACTTGATATTTATCTATAAATCATGCGCCAACTGCACGATCAAATCAAGATCGACCGCTTGCGCTTAATCTCTAAATATACAAGAGAATATTACATTCTTCTGGATATTAAGATATACATGATTGTTCCAAGTCTCTAAACCATAAAGAATATTTGGTTTTGATTGTGAGATTAAAAGATAAAGGTAATGACTAAAAGGCACATGATTTATAGATCACTTAAGTTACTCGACAAAAGTAACTTCAAAATAGAACCAAGATATGAAAGTCTAGGGTTTTTGCACGAAAAAGACACAAATGACCTATGGTTTAAGCTTTTCAAAAAAATTTCATTGCATTAATTGGATTACAGACACTTTACAACAAAATATGAAGGTACATTGGAACAGTCTTTGACATTTCTAGGCATAACTGACACTAGGAACAAAAAATATTTAGCAAGACTCAGAAAAACTAGAAATATACACAACAAGACCCATACCTAAAGTGGATGAAAATAAATTATGAAAACCTATTGACTATATAATAAAAATAAATATCACGGTGAGATAACAAATGACAACGTTTGGCTGCATGTGCTCAATTAGTAGTAAGTTTTCTCTTTTAATCCTTTCTATGAAACTTATAGTGTTGGAGATTTGATTCTGAGCAGTTGATTGATCGTATGTTTGTCATTGATGACAACATATAATACATAGTAGTAATTCTATATGTACTTATTAGAATGATCATATGAAGACTTGCATGGATAGATACATGTTGTTGACATGTTTATTATGTTATGTTCATACACGTAGACCAAGATATGATGTTTCAGTAAAGTTATGTAATTCTGTTATTGGCAATTACAGTTCTGGAAGTGTAATGGTTTAGGGCCGACGTATATCACGTGTTTCTTGAGTTGCACCTATCTTCTATATATGCGTGTGTAAATTCATGTTTATTTATGAGTTGATGATATTAATCCAAAGGCTCCAAACGTGTTTCAAGAATATTGCAAAGTTAGAGTTAAATTGGTGAGGCCGACTTAGTGAAGTGTCGCGTCTATTTGGTTTATACTTGTGCAGTTGTAATTATGCTTGCGTGCTTAGTAGAGCTGACAAGGATGTTATGAAGAGTTTTCTTATAGGTCCCATGATCTCATACTATGAGGAAGATACTTATAGAAAGTCAAAGGTGACACGCTAAGTGTGAATGATACGAAATGTGAAGAAAGATGTACAGAGAAAATTATCAGAGTTGGTTCATTCATCAAGATTCTATGTGAAGAAGAAGTGAAAGACTGCAATACACTGGAACTGACCAAGACAATAGGTCTACTCTATAGTTCATCATCAGATATAGTGCATATATGTTATTAAGAAGGTTGTAGCCTTCACCATCAAGTAGTGAGCTTTTGGACAGTGAGTCCACCACCCCTAACAGGGTTACTTGTAAAAGACTCCTAAGAGGGTCCAACCCTTAACCAGGTCACTATACTTATTGCATTGTATTGTACAACTACTAACAGGGTTGAAATATCTTCTAACAGGGATTACTACAAACAAGTATAGTTTATTGTGGGTGCTAATTCCCACCAGGGTTTTTACCATTTGTTTTCCCCGTAATCAAATTGTGTGTTGAGTATTGTGTTATTTGATTATGCATTTACTTTGTTATATTCTAAAGTTAAAGAAGTAAAAAGAACTGAAGTTACTGATAACTGATTCACCCCACCCCCCCCTCTCAGTTATCCTGTGGGACTATTCTAACAATTGGTATCAGATCCAAGTGCCTTGGAGAAGAAGACTAACAGCTGAAGGTAGATCAGATGTCTTACTTCAGAAAAGAAAGCCCTAAGTTCGATGGAGAAAATTATCTCGATTGGAAAAACAAAATGATAACACATCTACAGTGTGTTAGATTTGAGATCTTTGAAATTGCTACACAAGAAGTTGTAATTCCATCTCTGAAAGACCTTGCAAAGGATGATGCTACTAATAGACAAAAGGAAACATTTACCAATAATGCAATTGCCAAAGAAGCCCTAATCAACGTCTTATCTGACAGTGAATTTTATGAGATCAAGAAAATTGATAGAGCATATACCATATGGAAGTATTTAGAAGATATGTTTGAAGGAGATGTTTAAGAAAAGAATGCATGCAAAAAGACATGGAAGAAGAAATACAACAGTCTTGAGATGTTACCTGAAGAGAACATTAGAGATTACAATCAAAGGATAAATGAAACAGTATCTTGAATCAGAAACAATGGTGGTAAAATATCAGAAGAAGATATAATGGACAAGTTGCTAACTACTTTGACATCAAACTATGAAAACAAGATTAGTATTCTAGAGGAAACCATGCAATTCTCACAAGATTTCAAAAGAGAGACCTTGACCAGCAAAATCTCTGCATTTGAGATATCAAGAATAAAGACAGAACCTAAAAGTGAAACGGCTTTCAAAGCCTCAGTCCATGGTAAGAAATATTTACACATCTCCAGTCATAATGAGAAAGAAGAAGTTGATGAAGAACTTGTAGAAATCATTGCTATGATTGCTAGAAGAGAAAATAAAGGTAAAGGAAAATATGAAGGACAACTTCCATTCAAATGTTTTTCATGTAACAAAACTAGTCACTTTGCATCTAAGTGTCCCACAAGAGTCAAGAAGTTCAGATCTGATTACAAACCCAAATATAAGAATGAATTCTATCATGCTGAAGAAGGTGTGACTGATGAAGATTTAGGAGAAGATGAAATTGGATTCATTGCCCTTAGAGACATGGAAAGGTTTCTTGAGGAAATGGACATTGCAGATGAAAATTAAGAATAAGAGCTAGCCCTAATTTCCAAAGCAGACATCAGAACTGATTGGATCATTAACAGTGGATGCTCTCATCATATGACAGGTGACAAAGATATATTTCTTCAGTTGGACAAATAGAAAGGTGGTATGGTTATATTTGGAGATAACACTCCCAAACCTATCATAGGTAGAGGTTCTATCACTTTGGATGGAAAGAACAAGATAGATGATGTTCTATATGTTGATGGATTACATCATAACTTGCTGAGTGTTGGACAACTACTTGACAAGGGCTATCATTTGGAGTTCAAAGAAAACAAGTGCATCATTAACAACAAGGATGGAGAAATGATTGCATCAAGCTCTAAAACAAAAGGTAATGTATTTCAGCTCAATTCTGACGTAAGTTGTTTTGTTGCAAAGGTGGATGATAGTTGGTTATGGCACAAGAGACTTTGTCATATCAATTTTGACAATATAGTAAAGATAAGAAATGTTAAAGTAGTTAGAGACCTACGAAGTATTGTAAGACCAGTTGGCACAATATGCAGGGAATGTGTTATGAGAAAGAATGTAAGGAGTTCCTTTAGAAGCAAGAAGAACTCAGCTGAAAACAAATTGGACCTAGTGCATACAGATTTGTGTGGTCCTACTCAAACAAGATCATACTATGGAGAAAGGTATTTTATTTTGTTTTTTGATGATTTTTCTAGGATGATGTGGGTTGCATTCTTAAAGGAGAAGTTTGAAGCCTTTGAGAAGTTCAAAATATTCAAAGCTAAAGTTGAGAATGAATCCGAATTGAAAATGAAATGCCTGAGATCAGATAGAGGAGAGTTCACCTCTGATCAGTTTTATGATTATTGTGAAGAACATGGTATTAAAAGATAGTTGAGTGCACCTAAAACCCCTCAACAGAATGGGATTGCAGAAAGGAGGAACAAGATCATACTTGATACAGTGTGCACTATGATGATTGAAGGAAAAGTTGTGCAGACCTATTGGAGAGATGCAGTGAACATAACAGTATATACTATCAACAGAACTCAATTGAGGCCAGGCACAGATAAGAAATCCTATGAACTTTGGTTTGGCAATGTAACTACAGTAAAGTATTTTAGAATCTTTGGCAGCAAGTGCTACATCAAGAGAGATGATGGTGTTGGTAATTTTGATGCCAGAAGTGATGAAGGTATTTTCCTTGGTTATTCCACTAAAAGAAAAACATATAGATGTTTCAATTTGAGATTAAAGAAGATAATTGAAAGCACACAAGTTAAGATTGATGAAAAGTTTATGGTTCAAGAAAGATACTATTAATATGCACCTATGATTGAGGATGAACCTAGACCTAGCTGCAAAGATACTATTATTGAAGAAATGTTTGATTGCATTGAAGTCTCATGCAATGACCCTGAATCAAGCAGAGAAGAATCATAGATTACAGAAGAAGAAGAAACACCTAAGGTTACAAAATTTACATCTAGATACCACTCTAAAGATGATATCATTGGAGATCAGAGCAACAACATTTTGACCAGGTCAAAAGCAAAAGGTATAGCAATGGATGAAGAGGTATGTTTACTTTCACAGATTGAACCTCTAAGTGTTGAAAATGCTTGTAATGATTTTGATTGGAAGAATGCAATCAAAGAAGAATTAGAACAGATAATCAAAAATGATACATGGGAATTGGTCCCTAGACCCAGTGACAAAAATGTGATTGGAACAAAGTGGGTATTGAGAAACAAGATGAATGAAGATGGTACAGTAGTTAGAAACAAAGTAAGAATTGTATGCAAGGGATATGCTTAGAGAGAAGGAATAGACTACACTGATACATTTTCCCCTATGAGAAGACTGGAAGCCATAAAGTTATTCTTGGCATACGCAACATTAAAATAATTTAAAGCTTATCAAATGGATGTAAAATCAGCTTTTCTGAATGGTGATTTGAATGAAGAAGTCTACATTGAATAGCCTGAAGGATTTAGTCTTTTAGATGAACCAGACATGGTATGCAAATTGAAGAAAGCACTCTATGGTCTTAAACAGGCCCAAAGAGCTTGGTATGAGAGAATTGATGGTTATCTTACCAAGATTGGATTCAAGAAATGAGTAGCAGATTATAACCTATTCACAAGAGAAACACCTGACAAGCTCAGTAAAGCATTTGCAAAATAAATCTAGAATGAATTTGAAATGAGTATGATTGGTCCTATAAAATACTTTTTGGGACTAAATGTAAAGCAAATAGATAAAGGTATATTCATTAATCAATCTAAATATGTGAAGGAAATACTGAATAAATATGTGAAGGAAATACTGAAGACTTTTTAGATGGATGATTGTAAGCCAGTATGCACTCCCATGATAACTGGAAGCAAGCTTTCAAAAGATGATGACTCCACATCAGTTGATAAGACATTGTACAAATCTATGA
>MU223406.1:640873-664852 GCA_018584345.1 Thuja plicata | reverse complement strand
TTTAGATGGATGATTGTAAGCCAGTATGCACTCCCATGATAACTGGAAGCAAGCTTTCAAAAGATGATGACTCCACATCAGTTGATAAGACATTGTACAAATCTATGATTGGTAAAATCATTTATCTAACTCAATCTAGACCTGACATATCTAATGTAGTTGGCATTGTTGGAAGATTTGCAGCTGAACCCAAGCAGAGTCACCTAATTGCAATCAAGAGGATATTCAGATATCTAAAGGGACCTATAGACTATAGTTTATGGTATCCTAAATCAGAGAATGTAAATCTTCATGTGTATATAAATGAAGATTGGGCAGGTTGTATTGATGACAGGAAGAGAACTTCAAGAGGAGTAGTATTCCTTGGAGATAGGTTGGTCTCTTGGATAAGCAAAAGGTAGAACTATATTTCTCAGTAAACAAGAGAAGCTAAATATGTTGCAGCAACACTGAATTGTTCAACCATGGTGTGGATCAAGCAGATGGTTAAAGACTTTGGAATTTAGGTTGATTATCCTATTGTTATTCATTGTGATAATACTAGCACTATCAACATGTCTAAGAACCTTGTGATGCACACAAAGACAAAACACATAGAGATCAAGTACCATTTCTTAAGAGAAAAGGTTGCAGACAAAGAAGTTAAATTGGACTATGTGAGCACTAAAGAATAGTTGGAAAATATTTTCACAAAGCCCTTATCAAAGGATACTTTTGAGTATCTCAGGGAGAATTTGGGAGTAATTCCCTCTCCTAAATCTATTTAAGAAGAAGCAGCAAAGACATCAGTCATTAAGTGACTGATGAATGGTTGACTACTCTACTTCTAGAGTAGTACCTATACCTAAAATACTATGGTTCCCTTTTCCATTAATGTCAAAGGGGGATTATAGAGTAAGGAGAAGCATGTACTGAGGGGGAGTATATACATGGAACAAAAACACAGACAGAGGAACTGCAATAGTTTAGATAAATACTTAATGAGGATATTGAGAAGATTGTAAATGAAAGAGGACACCATGAACAGAGGATATTTTTGATATCATATGTTTTCATCAATGTCAAATGGGGATATTGTTGGAGATTTGATTCTGAGCAGTTGATTGATTGTATATTTGTCATTGATGACAACATATAATACACAGTAGTAATTCTGTATGTACTTATCATAATGATCATATGAAGACTTGCATGTATAGATACATGTTTTTGACATGTTTATTATATTATTTTCATACATGTAGACCCAGATATGATGTTTTAGTAAAGTTATGTAATTCTGTTATTGGCAGTTATAGTTATGGAAGTGTAACGGTTTAGGGCCGATGTATATCATGTGTTTCTTGAGTTGCACCTATCTTTTGTATATGTGTGTGTATATTCATGTTTAGTTATGATTTGATGATATTAATCCAAAGGCACCAAATGTGTTTCAAGAAGATTGAAAAGTTAAAGTTAAATTGGTGAGGCCGACTTAGTGAAGCGTCACGTCTATTTGGTTTATACTTGCGCGGTTGTAATTATTCTTGCATGCTTAGTAGAGATGACAAGGATGTTACAAAGAGTTGTCTTATAGGTCCCATGATCTCATACTATGAGGAAGATACTTATAGAAAGTCAAAGGTGACACGCTAAATGTGAAGAAAGATGTACAGAGCAGATTATCAGAGTTGGTTCATTCATCAAGATTCTATGTGAAGAAGAAGTGAAAGATTGCAATACACTAGAACTGATCAAGACAACAGGTCTACTCTATAGCTCATCATCAGATATAGTGCATATCTATTATTTAGAAGGTTGTAGCCTTTAGCATCAAGCAGTGAGCTTTTGGACAGTGAGTCCACCACCCGTAACAGGGTTACTTGTAAAATACTCCTAACAGGGTCCGACCCTTAACCAGGTCACTATACTTATTACATTGTATTTTACAACTCCTAACAGGGTTGAAATATCTTCTAACATGCATTACTACAAACAAGTATAGTTTATTATGGGTGCTAATTCCCACTGGGGTTTTTACCATTTGGTTTCCCCATAATCAAATTGTGTGTTGAGTACTGTGTTATCTAATTATGCATTTAATTTGTTGTATTCTAAAGTTAAAGAAGTAAAAAGAACTGAAGTTACTGATAACTAATTCACCCCCCCCTCTTAGTTATCCTTTAGGAATATTCTAACATATAGCATGTGTATCTAACCTTAGTGAGGAAACATATACAAATAACCATTTGTCATAAAAAAACATTTTATATTGAAATCAACTCAACTTTACTCTACATATTCTGACTCATTTTTTGTCGAATGAGATGAAGTATCATGATTTAAAGCTTCATAATTAACCATTGATAATATGAATCTATAAATTGTTTACTTGAAAAATCCTTTTCAATCACTAGACAAGAACCTAAAGAATCTTTTGCATCCTCAAATTCTCACATCCCGATGATGGATCATGAAATATGATCCAAAATGTTGATGGTAAAAATATTCTTACACAATCTAAGCCAAAAATATTCCTACAACACGAAGAATCTTTATTCACTATCTCGAGTATACAAGAAAAATGTTACATGAGGAAAACCTCCTGCTTGGATTCTTCTTTATTGATCATCATCATCGATAGGGACTTTAGATGAGAGGTTTTTTTCTTGAGTTTGACCATCATATATTTTTTCAATAAATGATGATGAATAAATGATGGCCTCTTCTATATAAAGACAATAATCTCTTAGCCCATCAAGATAACAACTAGGAATGAAAATCTCATGATTTTTTTCTTGAATTATTATTTCTTAACCCTTCTTCTCTTATTCAAGTTTATCAAAAATCAAGAAGGAATTCGAGGATTCATTCTTAGATTCATTATTTTCAGGAAAGACTATAGGAAAATGATTCTTCTTTACATTATTTCCTTTTGATTATTTTTTTCCAATGTTAGAAGTAAAGAAGGATGCAATTTATAAGGATTTAGTTACATGCCATTATATAATCTCTTCAAGCATTCAATTTTTTGGGGACTAGCAAGGTCTTGATTCATCTAAGATCTAGAAAAGTGGAATTATTCTTCATCTTCATCAGTATCATCATCAATCATAGAAGAAAGATACAATTGTCCTTGTGAAAAGGCCATAATTCAAAGTTAAAATTTTAATTATGGTCATGAACCTTTAATTTAGGGAAGGTACCATAGATTTATGAGGAAAATGAAAGACCCAGTTCTTCAAAACATTCCCAAGTAGAGTTTCCAAAAAAAAAAAGTTTATGTATTGACCTTTAAAAATAATCATTGAAATGACACACTTTTATCTGAGATCTAAAATTCAATTGCAACTAACATTTGGATAGATCATTATTTAATTAATGACCTTCCTCTGCATTGAGAGGGGAAACTCCCTAATAAGGTCTATTTTTAATTTTTTGGGCTATATTTTTAACCTTAAAGTAGGAAATAAAAACTAACATCAATGTATAGGTATGACATAGATGTGAGTTGGAAATAAATTAAAGAAATGATAATGAGACTAAGATCACCTACTCACCACCCAAAAATGAATCATTGTGAAACTAAATGTAATTTATTGTATATGATATGAAAAAAATTAACACTCAAAAGATCATATAATGCACATACTTACAATCTACTCTAGCAAGTAATAGACATCAAAAAATGATTTCAAAACACAAAGGAAAATAACAATCTAAAAGAATACCAATGAATACATAGGTTCATGACATCTCTATTATTTCATTGAAAAATTTAGAGAACTCAAAGGTTCTCCTCCATAATAAAATAGAACATATCTAGAAAGAAAGAACATTTCTATATCTCCCTTCAATACTACAAATAAAAATGCCTTTCCCATGATCAATCCTCACTCAAGCCTTAAAGGACTAGGGGGAAAGAAGATCAGATCCCCACTAATGGTTCAACATCACATATTTATAGATTGCCAAAATGAGTCTATTCAATTTCTACTCCTCTCCATTTAGAGTTCAGTTATAATCAGAATAATAACTAACTCTGGAAATATTTTAGTTTCATATCTAATTAAGTGGAAGGATTAAGGATTAAAAAAAAAATTAAATTTCTCACTTCCCTATTCAGTTCTTGACTTTTCAATTATGTTAATCTTTCATTTATTTTTTTCTTATCTAGTTTTACGTAATTCATCAAAACCAAAAGAAGACAATGCTTGCATCTTGGATTTTTCCTAATCCATTTAGAATTCTTTATAATTGGGACATAGAAAGTTTATTTATGTCTGATATCTAGAAAATATAATAAATTTGATATTTTTATGAGGATTTAATTTTTTATATTTGTTTGACTCAAACTCATTGACACATGAGTCAAATTCATTCACCAATGTTTCATGAGTCAAATTCATTGATTCACGTTTCTCATTGACCCATGTTTCATGGGACAAATTCATTGACTAATGAAACATGGGTCAATGAGTTTGTCTAAAAAAAAACTACAAATTTGAATCCCAATAGAAATATCATAATTTCATTTATTGTGGAAAATATTTCCTAGTTATAAATTCACTAACTTCAATGACCTCTATTTTTCCTTCTTTTCCAACTATATTAGGGTTCTTCATTGTTTCCAAAGTTGTAACTACAATTAAATCTGGAATATTCACTTGATTTGGTAGACTCTTTGGATCCTTCTTCTGGATGCATATTTAACTCTAGTTCCTCCCCTGATACTTGTGGATTATTATTGTTCAAATGGATCATGTACCTTTCTTTGGTGACATCCCAAAATTACTATTCACCCTATCAATTTTTTTTTAATTTGGACTTGTCCTCTCCTACTTTGGACTTATTTTGAATAATACTAGATGCATTTCTAGATCTATTACTATTCAGCTATTCCTAGATAGTGTATAGTCCTAACAAGTTAGCACCCATGATTGGATTCTTATTAGGAGCTATTAGACCCATTTAAAAAAATTCTTGTCTGAATGTCTATCATGCTTTCTCGTGGAAAGATCATTTCTCTTTTCCCCCTCCATTTCACTCTCCCCAAGCTTTATTTCAAATTTTGGCCCATTTCTCATGGGACAAGTCGCCTACGGCGACATGTCTATGGGTTGTGGGTCCACTATTTTATCCTTACCCAGATGCAAGGGTCTTATCGGTATATTTTCATTTTTGGTAAGCCTCGATCAATTTTAAATCTATAAATGATGGAGTAAGTATATAAACCCTATATCTCTTCTGATTTTTAATACCAAAACTACATGCAAGGATATAGGCATTCAAACTATTGAGATTTCAAGCAAGCAAGAGAAATAGGATTCAAAATTTGAAGGTAGGCACCCAAGATCAAGATATCCAAGTCTCCAATTATTGAAGATCATTCAAGTTAAAGGAAATATTCCCCATTTGATTGAATTTTCTCTCTCATGATGGACAAGTAGAGGAATTTTCAATTCAAGAAAGAAGATCCATCTTGTTATCCTGTGTTTCTCTCCTTCTTTGTATGTGACTATCAAGAATTATCTGCATTCAAATATAGGAGTGGCATTCATAGATCTATGTAATTTTTAGGGAATCATTGATTATCTACATCACATTCCATGGTAAAAATTTTAGATCTTAAGTACATTCAAGCATCTTCATGTGTGTGAGCATTTTCTAAATCAATCCTTGAGGGTTTATGGAAAGTGAGCTATTATTTTCCTTTCTATTTACTTTCCTTTATCCAATTTCATTTTATTTGTAAGGATGATTCCTAAACTGGAGTTTTACCAAGGATATCCCCTTAAGAAAACCTTTTCCCCATATTTTATGTACATGAACATATTATAGTGCTGTCAGGTGTGATCTAGGAAGAACAAGAAGAATCAGATGATATGTGAAAATTCCAAATGAAAGCATCAGGTACATGTTTCCCTTTTCATCATGTCCCTTTTAAATATCACCATTTATGTCATGTACCCTACGTTTTGAGCTCATATTTTTACCATAGTTGAAATCTATCTTCTAATTTAAGTTTCAAAAAAAAAATTTCTCATTGCCTATCAGTTATAGACTTTTCTTACCAACTTTTTAGTAAATTTATTAATTAATCTTTTATATTCCTACATTTTTTCAATTCTCAATTTCATCAATCACATTCATTTTAGTGAAGGATCACTGTCCAACTTAGTATTTGAAGCCCCTCTTGAACCTAGTGGTGCATCTTGCTTTTGAAATGTGCATGTTTAATGAAAGGGAGAAGTGATTTTTCCTACCTATGCCTTTTCTTTCCTTTTCATCCTATATAGATAGTATTTATATGAGCCCTCTATTTATATATTGTTGATTATTGTGCATATATGTGCATACATTAAATTTTTGTCATTGATGTCAACATATTCTTATTCTTGATGATAGTGTTCCTGTGTGTTCCTCACATTTTCAGTGATAAGATTACTATGGTATGAATACAATAATTAAAATCATATACTGTGAAGGTATACAATGTTTCATTGATGTATGTAGTTGATCTATGTCACTTACATAGGTTCACATTATTATTTGAGTGAGATATGAAATATTTATCAAAGACTATTATTTTGTTTGTTCAAACACTAAAAGTATTTTAGTTATTGGATTGGTGTCAATCAGATATACAATATTTTGTTTTGATAAAATGGTGGTGATTTTGGTACATGGATGTGTGTCTTGAGATTGATTAGTTCATGATTTGGATGCTGGCATGCTATATTCTATTTTATGACAATGGTTGTGTTATAATTAGCAATTTTCATTGCACCAAAAGATCAACATGATAATGCATGATACAATCACTAGACATATAGAAGATATATGAGGTTGTTAAGCCATTTAAAAAACTACCACTGTACTAAAAAACCAAGGAGACCAAGGGTGAAATCATTCATTCTCACCATTTTAATAATCCCCCCAAGAGAAATCACAGTGTTCAAACCTGTGAACGAGCTCTGATACCACTTGTTACAACTAGTGGTTGTCATTGCACCAAAAGATCAACCTGTTAATTCCCGATACAACCACTAGATATATAGAAGATATAGGAGGTGATTAAGCCATGTCATGAACCACTATTGTAATGAAAAACCAAGGAGACAAAGGGCCTAGTCAGTCTTTCTCTCCATTGTAGCAGGTTGTTGTATAGTGTTCCTGATTAGCAGTGTAGAGATGAGTATGAATTATGAAGACATAGTTGTTCTTTTTAATGATGTGATATTTCGTCTTTCTTGCTGATTTTTCTTGACCGTGTCATATTTGTGTTGCTAGATCATGTTGGATTATGTGATCAAAATTGAATATTTTCATGTGATGTGGTGATTTTCTTAAATGTTCTTGGCCAACATAGGGTCATATCATTTTAAGAATGATCATGACGTGATTTATGGATCTAGAGCATGTTTGAGGATATTGCTATGGCTCTTTTCTATTTCCAAGGAAACATTTAATGGATCAAACTATGAATTAATTTGTATTCATTTAATATTTTTAATTAGGTCCCTTACCGACCTAGTTGAGATAAATTGATGTAATGTATATAAAGATGTAATTATTTATGATTGTGAAACAAAGAGAGAGTGTGTGGTGTGTAAGACTCCAAGAGAAGAGGTATGAGTGGAATTTTAAATTTAGGATGAGAATTGATGTACTTCAATGTTAATATTTTGGCATATAAGAGATCTTGTTTTTTGATACATGAGATATTAATTTTTTTCCACTCTAAATTATGACTAGAGATTGTTTTTAGGGAGTGAGCCTTCCTTTGGGTTGAATCCCTTGGTTTATTTGAGTAGTGAGCTCTAGGAAGTGCTCCTGAATGCATGGATAGTGCTTTTTATAGAGAACATTCATCTTGTGGGTTTTATCCCCATAGTGGTTTTTCCATTAACCAGGTTTTCACATCCAAAATCTCAGTGTTTTATGTTGATTATTGTGTTATGATCTTCCATTCATGTTTATCATTCATATATGAGATTAATTTTATAATTTGGTTAAAGGTTTGGAATTTTTTGGGACAATTTATTAACCCCTCCCCCTCTCAGTTGTCTATGTTTCCTTAATTCTAACAATTGTTATAAAAGCTAGAGTCCTATTTTTGAAGCTTGATTGCTTGAGGAGATTGAACATCCCCACAATAAGTAATAATAATCATGCCAAAGCTTATCCTAGGAATAATGTATTAAAACTTAGGATTAATTTTCCTATCATGAAGTGCATTTGAATTGTCAACATAGGGACATATAATTGAAATGGGATAGCACTATTTGTGCACTAAGTCTCTTAAAGAGTTATATCACTTCTGTTGTAGGAAGGAAAAATACATGAAAGAAACCTACGCTCTTCCTACAGGAAAGTAAACACACACAACTACTTAATGAAATTAATGCTGAAAATTGTAAGCTCAACTTAAACCTATTCTATCAACAAAAAGCATTCACTATAATTATCCTTGCAAATGCTGCAAGAACATACATGAGTTATAATGGTGCAGGAGGAAACAATAAAATCTACTTAAAATGATGTTAATGCTGAAAGAAACTCTAACCTAATCTAATCTAATCCACCTCCAAAGTGGGCCCCTGTGGTTGGCTTCTACTAAATAATAACACATAATATAATTCAAAATCACTCCTTCATTATATTTTCAAAAACTGATTACATCATAATGAAAATAATGCACGAAACAAAAAAGAGTAACTTTGTTGTGCAAATGCAACAATAGTACATTATCAAACTAACTACAAACTAATGATCATATCCCTTTATGTAGAGGATTGATGTTTATTCAAAGAATATGGATAAAGGATCAGTAATTCATGCCATAGAGAAAGGAGAATATAACAACCCATGGCAAAATGTCATAGAGTTTGGATAGTTGATTCACCAAAGTATCCACTGCTAAGAAAATACAACAGAGTTATGTTCCTATATTTCCTGAGATGATGGTTCCTCCAATGTAGCAGACATTTTTCATAGTGTCATAATGGTTCTCCTCATCACAGCTGAGTCTTCATCATTTCCTCTTCAATGTTGTCAATCCACTCTCAAGCCGCTCCTCTTTTCTGGCAGGCTAGTATCACATGCAAATTTATATTCAAGTCAACTATTCAACTCAATCCAAATATTATAACACATATTAAAATAGTTATATGAAATACTACAATAGATATATAATGTTTAGAAAAATATGTCACTACTAACTACCCATAGGCTTTGGTGGTTCTGATTGTACTTATAGCGTGATCACAAGTTCAAATACTTAAAGGTTCACAAATGACTTGGTAATGTCTAAAAAGAGAGTATGAAAATCAACATAAAATAGAGATAAATTATTTTCCCATCAAAGATCCTAGATGAAAACCTTTAAGAAGGAAAGTATGAGTTTTTACTGTACAAACTATGCTTTATGAAAGGTCCAGATGATTACACACTTGATATGTATTAGTAAAGAACGTTGGTAAGTTATAAAGAAGTCCTAAACCCCTCTTGTATATATTTCTACTACAAATCCTGATGAAAAGATATAATTTGAGTACAATGTGAGAGAAAAAGAAGCCTTTTTGAGTTCCCTATCATATGCTTACTTTATAAATGTTATGGGATTAGAGATTGCGCATCAAGTATGGATAAAATTAGAGATATTACATGAAGGATATGCATTGATGAAGAAAGATAATTTGAAAGGTATGAAAGGAAAATATGAAGCATTGATGATGAGAACATTACTACATATGTGAATAAGACCACTTAACTTGTTTCTACAATCATATGTGCTAGAGGAACCTTAGATGAGAATGAGATTGTTTCTAAGATCTTAAGATCCTTGCCTCTTTCTTACAATAATACATTTATTTCTATTGAAGAAATTGGAAACCATGGTACCTGTGATAAGAGATTTTTTGATTGGTAAGTTATCGTATTTTTAAATGATATAATTTTGAGATAGTCTTCTTAAAGTTGAAACTATATTTAAAGCTACCATTTATAAGGATAAGAAAAAATATGACTCTAGAGAAATTTCATCTAAGTATGTATCTAGACATGGTAATAACTGGGAAGAGATTGAAGAAGAAGAAAGAAATCTTTATGAGCTTGAATCCCTAATTCCAAAGAGAATGCCTGAGTGATCTAGTAATTAACAAGATGTCCTGATAAAGAACCTAAGTAGAAGCCTAATATGTTCAAGTCTAAATATCATAAGAATTGTTATTATGCTGCAGATCAAGGTGTAACTGATGATGAATCTGAAAAGAGTGAAGATGTGATTGTGTTTATTTCTATGAAAGATTGAAACCCTAATTTTAATGAAGAGAAAGCCTTGATTTTGCATGTGAATAAAAATGATGAATGAGTTATTGATAGTTGTTGTTCACAACACATGACCAAAGAAAAAAACTAATTTGTGAAATTACAAAGTTATGATGGTGGTGTTGTCATATTTTGTGATGACACTCCTTTTATGATGAGAGGGAGAGATTATATTACACTTGATTGTAAGAATAATAATAATGATGTTTTATATGTTGAAGGTTTGAAGTATAATATTTTGAGTATTGGGAAGCTATTTGAATAAATTTACAACTTACAATTCAAGGATGGAATGTACAAGATTATACGAGGCTCTAGAATTTAGATTGCCTTAGAAAGAAAAACTAAAGGTAATGTATTTAATTTGAACAATTCTGAGAATAGATGCCTAATTACTAATATTGATGACAGTTGGTTACATGCCATAAGATATGTTATCATGTGAAATTTGATAACATTGTTAAGATAAGTAATAAAAGAGATATCAGAGATCATCCTAAAATGATGATTCCTTCTAATGTGATGTGTAAGGAATGTCAATTGGGTAATTTGACTAAATATAGTTTCAAGAGAAAGAATTATTCTTGAAGTGAATCATTGGATTTGGTGCATACTGACTTATGTGGTCCTACAAGAACAAGAAGTTATTAAATGGGGATAGGTATTTCATTTTTTTTGTTTATAATTATTCTAGAATGATTTGGATTACATTTTTGAAAGAGAAGTCTGAAGCCTTTGACAAATTCAAGATTTTCAAAGATATGGTCGAGACTGAAACATGATTGAAGTTTAAATGTTTGAGATTAGACCGAGGTGGTAAGTTTACTTCTACTAAGTTTGACACTTTTTTGAAGAGCATGGAATAAAGAGACAAATGTCTTCTTTGTGAACCCTACAGTAGAAAGCAATTATCGATAGAAGAAATATAACTATTCTAGAAACTGCTAGAACTAGGATGATTCAAGGAGATGTTCCACAACTCTATTGGAAAAAAGATTTTAGCACTATAATCTATACAATGAACAAAATTCAACTCAAGAAAGGAATTGGTAAGAAACCTTATGAACTTTGGTATGGTCATATTCCTATAATGAAATATTTTAGAATTTTTGGAAGAAAATGAAATAAATATTTTATATTTTTTCTTGGTCATTATACTAAAAGAAAAGTATATAAAGGTTATATAGCTAAAGATTAAAAAAGGTAATTGAAAGTGAGAATGTCAAAGTTGATGAGAATTATCAGAATTAGATAAGATATTTCATATATGCATCAAATGATGATGAAGACAATTATATTGTCCAAGTACATAATGAGAATCAAAATACAAACGGATTGGTTGAACATAATGAAGAAGTTTCAAATGAGGAAGAAGTAGAAACACAATAGTTAGCTACAAGAGAAAATCCAAATACTCCAAGGTATGTAAATTTAAATGAATCATAAATCATATCATTTGTGATAGGAATCATGGTGTTAATACTAGAAGAAGAATTTATAGAAGATAAATTTGTATGATTTATAAGATTGAACCTAAAGATGTTGATAAAGCATGCAAAGATAATAATTGGGTTAAAGTGATGGAAGAATAATTTGAGCAGACTGAGAAAAATAAGACATGTATTCTTGTTCCTAGACCTAAGGAGAAATTTGATAGGTACTAGATGGGTATTCATAAATAAATTGAATAAATATGGTGAAGTGGTTCAGAACAAAGTCCGACTTGTTTGCAAGGGATACTCACACGTGGAAGGTATTTATTTTGAGGACACCTTTTCTTGTATTTCTAGAATTCAAGTTGTTAGGATGTTTCATGCATATACTACTTACAAAGACTTGAAGGTATATCAAATGGATGTTATTTTCATTCTGAAATGGATAATTGGAAGAGGAACTCTACATTGAGCAACCTAATGGTTTTCCCTTGACTGATGAAGATGACATGGTTTTTCGATTGAAGAAATCATTATATGGATTAAAAAAACCACCTAGAGCCTAGTATGCAAGGTTAGATAAATATTTACTGACACTTGGTTTTAGTAAAGGTACTACTGATAGTAATTTGTATTTCAAAGTTGATCATGATAAAATTATGATTAATGAATTCTTTGTGGATGATATTATTTTTGGTGGAAATGACAAGTTGATTAAGGAAATTTCTGATGAGATGCATAAAAAATTAAAGATGTTCATTATAGGTGAGATGAAATTTTTCTATAATCTACAAATTACACAAACTGATAAAGGTATTTTAATATCCCAGTCTAAGTATGTGAAAGAATTTTTGAAGAAATTTTGTATACATATTATTCAAAACTTGTTGGTACTCCTATGATTACTAGTTATAAATTGACAAAATTTGATGATTCTCCTAATGCAAATTAGACAAGATATAGATCAATGGTTGATGGCTTATTATACTTGACAAAAACTAGACCAAATATTATGAATGATGTTTGCATTATTTCTAGGTTTCAAGAACAAACGGAATCATATAATGCTATTGTTAAGAGGATATTGAGATACTTGAAAGGGGTAGTTAGTTATGGATTACTGTATGGAAAGGATGATTATTTTGCATTGAATGCATTTACTAATGTGGATTAGGAAGGTAATGGGGATGAGAGAAAGAGTAAAAGTGGTAGGGAATTCTTTTTGGGTAAGAGATTAGTATCTTGGTAAAGTAAGAAACAAAATTGTATTTCACAATCTACTCTTGAAGCTGAATATGTTGATGTTCCTATTAATTATACTCAAGTGACATGGATGGAGAAAATGTTGAAATATATCATAGTGAGTATTGCTTAGCCTATTACTATACATTGTGAAAATTGAAGGTCTATTAATATTTCAAATAAACTTGTTTTGCAATCAAAGACAAAACATATTTATATTAAATATCATTTCTTAAGAGACCAAGTGAGTGAGAAAGATGTCAGATTGGAGTATGTGTCAATAGATGCAATAACTTGCACCAGTCTAGTGTACTTACAAAGATTATCACTATTTTGGATTAATTTTTTTGTGGCTATTCCTTACGGGGGTAGTAGTTAGTAGTTATGAGTTATATTGTTCTTATTGGTTTTCCTTCTATGACTTAGAGTATACATGTACCATTGTCATTGATGTCAAAGCGGGAGATAATCATGTGTAAAATGTAGTATCTTGGGGAGAGAGAGTCATATGGGAGACATTGTTTGTTGATTCATAAGATTGTTAGAGAGACTTTGAAAGATATTGTGGATATTGTTGGTATTACTATTGATATTATTTCTTTGTGCATTTATTTAGTTTTTCACATCATATGTTTCCATCGATGCCAAAGGAGGGAATTTTTGAGATATTGTTGAGTATTGTGCATATATGTGTTGGAATTAATTTTTTTCATTGATGTCAACATATTCCTACTAGTGATGATAATATTCATGTTCCTAAGATGTTTAGTGAGAATATTACTTTAGTACAAATTCTGTATTCAAAATCAGTCATTGTGAAGGTACAAATGGTGTCATTGATGTCTATAGTTGATCTATGTCAACTTATAGAGGTTTGCATAATAATTTGAGTGAGCTATTAAGGATTTATAAGAGAGTGGTATTTTGGTTATTCAGACATTGAGAGTGTTTCAGTTATTGCATCGGTGTGGATTATTTATGCATTTTTTTGTTTCCAAACTGGTGGTGAGTTTAGGACATGGATGTGTATACTCAACTTGAATGGTTTGTGATTTTTTATGTTGGAAGGCTATTTTTATTTTATGAAAGTGGTTGTTTTTGAGTGTTCTCGATGAATAGTATAGAGATGAGTATGGATTATGAAGATAGATTTCTTCCTATTAATATCATGATATTTCATGTTGCTTGGTGATGTTTCTTGATTGTTCCCTATTTGTTTTGCTAGATCACGTTGGATTTTGTTATCTCAATTAAATATTTTCATGTGATGTGTTTATGTTCTTAAATGTTCTAGGTTGACATGGTGGTGTAGCATATTATGAAGGATCATGGTGTGATTTATGGATCTGGAGCATGTTCAAGGATGTTTTTATGCATCATTGTTATGTCTTATTTTACCTTCAATGGATCACATTGTGAATTGAGTTGTATTGATTTAATATTTTTTAATAATGTCCCTAGATGACCTAGTTGATATGAATTGATGGAATGTATATAAAGATCTAATCATTTGTGATTGCGAAAAGAAGAGAGAGTGTGTGGTGTATAATATGCCGAGAGAAGAGGTGTGAGTGGAATCTACAATTGAGGCAAAGAATTGATGTACTTCATTGGAACTCTTTTGGCATATTAGAGTTATTGTTTGTCAGTTCATGACATATGGACTATTGTCCGCTGTGAATTATGATCAAATATTTCTATATGGAAATGGGCCTTCCTTTGGTTTGGATGCCTTACATTATATTTGAGCAGTGAGCTCTAGGCAGTGTTCATTAATGCATATAAATTCCCTTTGCAATACACCTAACAAGGTAGAGTTCAAGTTTGACATAATACATTCATCTTGTGGGGTTGACTACCACCATGGTTTTTTCCCTTAATCGGGTTTACACAAAAAAATATTGGTGTTATGTGTTGATTAATATGTTGTGATCATGCATTAATGTTCATCATCCAGATCTGATATTAAGTTTATAATTTGGTTAAAGTATTGGAGTTTTGTGGCACAACTGATTCACCCCCACCTCGTCTTAGTTGTGTGTGCTACATTAATTATAACACCCTCCTTGCATATACCTTAACTTTTGTTAGCAGTTCTACTTTCATTTTCTAGTTTGGGAATATCCTTAAATTAGAACCTCCTTGTGTATCATGTATGTGCTTTGAGTTCTCCTTTTGATTTACGCTATCAATAATTCTTACGGATATGGATGAATGTTTTTAATAAGTCAACTTGAAAAATGGTTCTTTGAATAATATACATCAAGTTGATGATACATTTGAAAGTGAGGTGAGAGGACTTATGGTTTCCAATATAATTTCCATCCCTGGACATTTGAGATGGATACTTTGGAAGGATATAGTGATGGAAAAAGATGGATTAAAACTATAAAAATTTGATGTTTTATCTATATTTTCTAAAATCCATAGCATTAACACATTTAGTAACTAACTTTTATCAAATACAAATTAAATCCCTTTCATCCAAAAATAATAAGAGAATATGAATTATAGCATGTCTCCATCCCTTTCACACTTTCTATGATATGTTCATATGTAGTTATCACTTCCTTTTTTCTTGGATGAAATGAATTTCCCAGAAGATCTCTAGACATATCACCAAAAGATGGAAAAGGGTGTCTATGAATTGTAACCCTAAAAGAGTTGGAATAGTTAAATTAACCATTCCTTAGATTATTTAAAATATATGCTTAGGAATTCTTCATGAATGTCTCCATGCTACCTTCTTCTTATTGAATTTGATCTTGCCACTATTTTGATGCCCATATTGTCATTATTGATCTTATTGGATGATTGTCCTGAAGATTGGCAATTGTCATTTATATTTTTACATCTTTAAAGTAGTCACCGCATCTCTTCCTTTATATGATAATGCTCCTTGATTCTCTTCAAATTTATGATAGTGGTCTTGATTATGGTTCTCCTCATGATAATCATTGATCTATTTTTATCACAAATTGAATGCATATTATCCATCTCCCCTTTGTTTGCAAATGCAACAAATCCTTCTTTCTTACTCTATTAATGTATTTAGACTCCTCTCTTGACTATTGATATGAATAATCACTTTCTTTAATAGCTCTTTTTTATATCCTTTTTCATTGTTCATGTGTCACATTCTTACATGATAATATTCATTGGACTCTCCTCATTTTATCATTAAATACCATTGCCTTTAACAAAATTCCTTCATGTATATAGTATTTTAAAAACTTGTTTTTTTCTATTTCTCTATTTTACTTATATATAGTTGTTCTTTATATTTCAATACACCATTTTTGTGCCATTAAATACATTTTATTTTCTATTCAAAACCACTATTTTGAGCTTTAATAAACAATTTTCATTTATTTATCACTATCCTTCATAACATCAACCACCTTTACTATGTGTATTTGATCATCGTTATCATTGTTTTGTCTCTTTGGCAAGTTTCAAACTTCTATTTATCGGCTTCCATAATTCCTTGTGACAAACAATAGATTTTCAGACATATAACTATGGAATAGCTTACAAAACTATAGGTACATGTGCCTCAAAATTTTACCAAATCTTATGCAGTATCCCACTTGTATAAAGTATGTTTGAAAACTATAACTACTCCAACTTCCTCCTATCAACATGAAGGGAAAATATTTTTATTTATGTTTTAGATTAATGGATCTCTGAAATACCCTAGATCTCTCATAGACCAGTGCCTTATCCAATGGGTTATAGAGTCAAACATAACACTGAAAAAGAATATTATGAATAATGAAGACAACATAGTCTAATTGTCTAATTCCTTACATCAAGCATACCCCATTGATCAAGTTTCACTTGTGGATCCACTTGTGTATTCAAATATGGAACTACCTATTCAAATAATTTAACCCTCCCCTTGGAACAGACCCTAGAATAGACTATACATTGATCTACATCCATTGAATGAAAAGTTGAAATATCCTTGATACCCAAAATCATAAACATTTGAAAAAAAATCTCCAATCACAATTATTTGTTAAATAACTCTATTTTAGCTCTACAATAGATTAGACCAAAACACCTTGGTTGTCTTAACCTATGTGATTTGGAAAGAATAATGGAAACAACTTGATAACAGTATGATAATACTGAAATTTCATTCATAAAGCTAACTATTACAATGATATTCTTCTCTGAAAGTAGAAAGGGATCAAGAACACCCTATGTGCATATAAAAGGCAAAAATATTTACAGAGGAACCACACTTGGAACCTGCTCTAAATTCTTATAGAGAAATGGGGACCCTTACAACAGAGAAGAGAAATACATTTATAGAAGAATAAAACCATAAAAAAGATATCTAAAATGAACAACCACTTGTCTGGAAACATTAACTTTGTCAATGAATGCAGAACCATCAACAATATGATCAGAATCATAATAGCACTAGTTGACAAGAATTGAACCCACAATCATCAATAGACTATCCTCTCATCACCCTATGGCCTCATAAATTTGACCAACAAGATCAGATTAACCATTTACTTCCCTGCATCCTGGAAAGAAATGCCACCACTTGGAAACCTTGAGAAAACCATTTAAATATTTGAAAATATGATTCCAATGGCTATAGGTGGCACATGAATTGCTATCAACGACCAAGATTAAATATTTATTCAACTTTAAAAAACTACTACTGATCAACCTTTTAATATACCCACGAGCCAAGATCTGATCTGGTCATGCGTCACAAAAGCGTGATTCCGCAAAGACTACCTTTTGATCACTTTACGTTCATGGGGTCACACACAGGGCGTGATAAAAAATAAACTGATATGCCCTTACTTCCCTTTAGCACTGACCACTTTCCACATGTCCGTTTGTTGTAATGCCTTGGAGAATAAACTTTGATCAACTTCCCTTTAAGGCACGGTTCACAAACTATTAGATCTTCTGAGATCTGTCAGAAATTTAACCCTTCGTCATAGCTCAGACCCACTATCACAGGACACCACGCATCAAATATTCACAATGCCTCAATCAATAACCACAAATCAACTTTTATTTAATGAATTACACTAACCATGGTATCAACTCTTATCTGATCATGACTTATGTTACCTTTAACTCAGCTCGGGCAAGAAACTACTATGTAACCATTTGGTCTATAATTCCCTAGGTTAGTTAAAGGTGGTCAAACTAGTCAAATAAGTAAGGATGAAATGGAAATGGTATTTTTGGTTCATTTGAATCATATTGGTCATAGTTGGAATGAAATAAGGATCTTTGATGTTAAATAGTCAAAAATTACAGTAACGTTGCAAAAAGTTCTTGACAACTTTTGTAACATTGCCAAAACTAGTTAATTAAGGGGTAAAATCTAAAGGAGTTTGAAAATTGGTTCAGTACAAATAGAAAATGTCTTGTAATATTTTAAAAGTCCCTCTTTGTGTTGAGGTAATACAGATTTGAAGTTTGGTTTAATATCTCAATGAAAAAATATTACATTTTAATTTTGTTGCAAAATCTTATGATAGTCATGTGTCATTCCATTTGGATATTGAATTTTGATTTCAAATAAATTTGGGAGTGAATAATAAAGAGTTGGATTTAATTTTCATCAAGTTTCATATTTTTTTAGGCATTATAGAAAGAGATCCATTCATTTTTTGTCAAAATTGTCACAAAACCCTCACTGGTTTCAATGCATTTTGTTTAATATCTTAACTTTCAATAATTGAAAATGCTAAGGTTCTATATTTACATGGTGAATTCAGGTATCTAAACATTTTGTATTTTAATATATATTTCAGACCCGAGCCTAGAAATTCATTGAAATTTTATAACTATGACACCAAATAATCATCTTTGTTAAGGAAGGATTCTTATGGATGCCATCAAGGAATGAATATAATGAAATAATTATTGCAAGGGACCCAAATAAAATTATTTATGCATGGAATGATGGTGCGAAAATGGGTCTTAATGTATG
This sequence comes from Thuja plicata, assembly GCA_018584345.1. Taxonomy (NCBI): domain Eukaryota; kingdom Viridiplantae; phylum Streptophyta; class Pinopsida; order Cupressales; family Cupressaceae; genus Thuja; species Thuja plicata. Next base: position 645,889 of record MU223406.1, on the reverse strand, counting down.
ATTTCATTGTTATAGATAAAATTTGCATAAAATTAGTGACAATGAAAGTTTGAGTTTTTAGTTCCATTTCCATATGGTTTGATGTCATATAATCATCGAAATAATTGTAAAAAAATTGTTACAAGTTCTTCCACTTATCCGTCAAGAGAAAATATTGGTTGGAACCCATATAATAGTTCCATATTGTGTACAAAGGTTAATCACATTGTATATCTTTCAAACCATTTTTTGTGGCCTCAAACTGTCTGTGCCAAAATCTCTGGTTGGCTGAGTAAATGCTAGGAATGACCTTATTTCACTCACCAAGTGGCTCAAACATTTCTAATCACTCTCAAATCTTGTGCGAGGTATTAGTGAATCATAAATTGCTATGAGACAATTTCACAAATGCCTATAATAACCTATCTTAATTTTGTGAGATTCAATTTTATTTCATTTGGAAACCCAATATTTGTTGATGACAAAACTTGCAATGTTGTTCAGTTGAAAGTTGCAACATTACATAGATTTCAAAACATTTGTCATGGCCTTGAACCATCTGTGCCAATAGATCTGGTTGGTTGGGTAAACATTAGTAACAACCTTTTTTTTCTCACCAAGTAGCATGAATGTTGCTGACCATTCTGGTTCTATGTCATGGATGCCTATAATAACCAATCTTAGTTTTTAGAGATTTTTTTCATTTGGAAACCCAATCTCAGTTGATGATAAAGCTTCCAATGTTGCTCAAATGAAAGGTTAAAAATTATGTATCATTCAAACCATCATTGTGGTCTCAAACCATCTATGAAAAGAACTCTATTTGGCTGGGTAAACACTACGAACAACCTCATTTCTCTCACCAAGTGGCTCAGACATTGTGGACCACTCTAAAGAAGAGTGTTCAAGGAAAGGTGCACTTAGCACCAAAATTGATAATCTTTAGGTAGTTGTTTCTTGAATCATGTGAGAGGTATTGATAAAGCATTAGATGATACAATAGTACATCATGGAGGCCTACAAAAACCTATCTCAGTTTTGCGAGATTCGGTTTTGTTTTCATTTGGAAAACTAGTCTCAGTTGATGATAAAACTTGCAATGTTGCTCAGTTCAAAGATGTAACATTGCGTATAATTCAAAAAAAAAATTCTGGCCTGAAATTGTTTATGCTAATAGTTATGGTTGGCTAGGTAAATATTAGGAATAACCTTATTTTTATTACCAAGTGGCTCAAACGTTATCGACCACTCTGGAGTGAATTGTTCCTAAAGGTGCACTCAACACCAAAATCAATGATCTGTAGGAGGTTGTTTCTCAGATCTTGTGCAAGGTATCAAAAAATAATCAGTTTCCATGAGACCATGTTACAAAGGCCTACAATAATCTATCTCAGTTTTGGGAGATTGAATTTAATTTTTTTTTGGAAACCCAATCTCGGTTGACGCCAAAACTTGCAATGTTGCTCAGTTGAGATTTGCAACATTGGATATCTTTCAAACCATTTATCATGGCCTCAAATAATCTATGGAAACAAATTTTTTTGTTAGGGTAAATGATAGGGATGACCTCATTCCTCTCACCAAGTGGCTTGAACATTTTCAACCACTCTAGAGTGAAGGGTTCCTAAACTTGCACTCAACACCAAAATTGGTGATATTTAGGTGTTGTTTATCAAAGCTCATGCATAAATGCTACACAATTGTAATGGATTTAGATATAAGAGTTCCTAAACCATTTAAAAATTTAGAAAGAGTTACCTTGTTTATTGCCACTTCCTGGCTAATCTTTTCAGTAACTTTGTATTGTATCTTCTTTTCTTCTCTGTTTTCCAATTTTTGCTCAGCATCAATAAAAGGTTTTTTAACTGCCTCAATGAGAAAGGCAATTTGATCAAGTATGGGGGTTAATTAGTTGATGTTCACATCAAGAACAACTTGCATCAAAAAATAATTAGTGGTCTCTAGCACCTGTTCACTTTTGTGTTCTTGCCTCAACTTATCCTATGCTTCTTTTCAGGTGCAGAGTTCACTATACCTCTTTAAATATTTAGGGTCAAGTGTCTATGGATCAAAATCAAGAATGTCAATGATTTCATCAAGTTTCATGAAACCCTTTCTCCCTTTGTTCTTCTTCTTCTTCTTCTTCTCTTTTGAGCTCGATGAAGGAGATAGTGTTAATGCCAATTGAGCCTTTTGCTTAGTTTCTTTCTTAGTTGGCTCGGTGCTCAGTGTGAAGTCTTGGGAAGATTCCTTGATAGATGACCTGGTATCAGTAGTAGAAGTGTATATCATTGTTTTTTTTGTGTTACGTTCACCTTTATCTATTTCATCAGTGGTATCTTTAGGTGCATCACCTTGTGTTGTTCAACCACTATGCTTAGTCTATGTACCTTGTGTATTAACCTTGTCTTCATTTGTGTCTATAACCTACTCAGGTTTCTTATGTTGTGCTTCACTCCTGATCTCAATAGCTTGTACTAAAATAGGCAACTATCCTTGTACTATTGCTCAGATGGCCTTTATAGTGTCTTCCTCATCTATTATCTCGATAGCATTGATTGACTCAACTTATTTAGCCTTATCATATTGATCACCTTCAGTTATGTTATTTATTCTGATCTCTAGATGTCCTAGATTTGTCAATCATGTCAGAATACCATCTAGTACTTTGTCAACAACTTCATTATCAATTGTTATAGGTTTTGTACTTGTTCGATGTTCATCGGTATCGACTATAGATGCAATGTCTATTGCTTCATCGGTGTCCTTGATTTTCTCGGGTGGATTCAGTAGTTTATTCCATGTTTGGGTGCTCTCTATATCTACTTCAAATTTTCTTGTAGGATATTCAATGTTCGTTCCTTCCTAGCAAATTTCTTGGCATACTATTTCATAATATCATTGATTTTCTCTACTGTACAATAAGATATCATTAAAGTGAGAGCTTCTTCTCTCATCTATTTCTCGGTGGTGAGTGCATATGACCATCATGCTGATATGTTAATATAATTCAAAGGGAATGTAAGTAGAAAATTCAATAGGAAACTTTTTTAAGTTGATCATCATACCTATGATTTCTTCTTCAAGTTTATCTTTGTTCTCAGTAGTCAGATTGCATTTGCATGTATCTTAGGATTTCCTAACCGTTTGGTTGTTTGGATTCCCTCTATTATTTCATCAATGTTCTATGGTACTTTATTTTGTACAACCTTAAATTGATCAGAATTGTTTTCAGAATCATCCTTGTCAACCTTGTTCCTCGCATATTTCTTTCTTTGTCTCAGTGCTGGATTCTCGGTAGTGTTAGAGTAATAGTCTATCGGGGTTACTAATTTAAATCACTATGATCTAATTAGTAACTTCCCTATTCACTCTAGTTTGCTTCAGCTAACCTTAGGTAGTTTCTATTTCTGAGTTGTTTCCCTTTTAGGGTTTCGGTATTCCTTTATAAGGAATCACCTCTTTGTATTTCATAAGGGTTTTGTAAATCATTTCATTGTTGAATATAGAACATATTTTCTGTCAACATGTGTTTGCACTCTCTAGCCTATCGGCTGCCATAGCTGATTCCCTTCTCTCTTCTGTCTTTTTGCTTCTGTTTATGTGATAGTCATGCATGCAGGTTTCTTGGGTTCATTTGATGGTTATCAAATCTAATATGGTATCAGAGCTTCCCTGTTGGTGACTGTTCGTTCTTAGTTGAAGCACAGAGGGTTTGCAATTCGCCAGGCATTTTCTAGCATTTGATTATTGGTTCTGGGGGGCTTCTATTTTTGGAGGCATTTTGGGCCCAAACGAACACTGCCATTACGTCCAGAAGGCCCAAAAACCCCAGAAACCATATAAAGCTTGTCCGATTTGGATACCGGGGCCTCTGGAGAATTTTTTTGGGCCTTCAAGGGCCGTATAGGCACGAATATCGAGGCAAAAGTTGAAAAAAAAAATTAAAAAGGGTTTTTGGTGTCCTTTTGGGTGCACCACCACCGCGCCGCCCGTGCATGGCCTACGCACCACCGCCACCGCTGCGGACGCCACCGGCGCCGGCCCCTGCCGGCCCCCGCCACCGCCGCTCCCCGGCCATTGCCTCCCCGCCACCCCGCCTCCCGGCCCCCCGGCCCGCTCCGCCGCTCCGCGGCCCATCTACAGGGCGCCCGCTCCGGCCGCGCCACCCTTTGCGCCCGCCACCACACAATCTGCCTCCGGCTTGCCGCCCCGCCGGCGCTCACCGCCAGCGGCGGCCCCTTTGCCAGCCCCCGCGGGCTCCTGACTGTAGCGGCCTGTCCTATTGTGACTTTGGGCCAGGATTAAGCCCCCGGCGTGTGCCATGCACCCAGGGGCCCAATTTTTTTTAGCCCCTGGGGCTTAAAACCACTTCTGTTGGGCATTTTTGAGCCCTTTTCACCTTTTTCGCTCTACAGGGAGCATTCGGAGGTCTTTTTTGGACTTCTTTATATCGTCGGAAAGCTCTTTCTGAGCTATTTCCGACTATGGTGATTAGGATTTTTGGGTCCATTGTTTCAATAGAATTTTTTTCTATTGAAGTCTGATGTCTTGTTTTGCCTTCCGGGAGTCATATCTGGCTCATCCGGACTCCTTTTTCAACAAACGAGATATCGTCGGAAAGATGATTCTGTGTACTATTTAGTGGCAGAAGTATTTCTTCCAAATTTTTCTCTGGGTTTTCACTCCTCTGAGTTATGCAGTTTATGTCCTCTGGTGGTGTGCTTGGTTCTACAGGTCCGGGGATCTCTTCCTCTGAGTTCATAGTCCACTCTTCTTTCTGACTTCTAAGCTTGCATACTCTTTCTGATGTATCTTTATTCTATAAACGCACTGAGATAAAGTGCCTGCTTCTGTATATGTGGGATGATGCATTTGCCTTAGGCGCATCCACTCTTGTCAAGTGAGCATACCTTCCATGACATTAGCCCATGTAGTCTGTGTCGATGACACCGCCCTTTATCCTGTGTTTGTACCTCTGTTGCACTTGGTGTTCCTGATTCTTCTTCTGCAGCTGTTTCTGGTACTGCATTTCAG
>MU223406.1:617426-632326 GCA_018584345.1 Thuja plicata | reverse complement strand
TATATATATATATAAAATAAAACAAAAATAAAAATAAAAATGGGTTTTATTAAACTAAAGGCATGTTATGTTTTTTAAAAAGGAAATGAAAGTTTTAAAATAAAAATATTCGTTAAAGGGAGGAGGGGGCCACCACACTCCCCAACCCCCTCGTATTGCCTACCGCGGTAACCACTACATGGGAAGTGGGTCGTAGGGTCCACGGTACCCACTGCATGGATAGTGGGGTTGCAGTACACTCGCGGTACCACTTTGCAGTGGCTGCAAGAAGGGTGTGTGTTGTGGGATGTGTGGGGACCCGTGTAACCCACAACCTCGGTCCACCACTTACATTCTTGTGTTAATTAATTATTTTTAGCATTGTTTATTATGTTTAGTTTTATTAAAAAAAATTGTGTTGAGTTATATTATTGTTATTACTTTTTATTTAGTTGTTGTTAATATTTAATAATTAATATTATTATTATTATTTTTAATTATTTTTATTTATTAATTAAGATGAGTAATTTAATATATAATATTATTATTAATATCAACTCTAGGTTAACAAATATGTTAAGCAATTGTTTGATTAAATGGTAACGGATTTAGGAACCCGCTAAGTAAATAGAGTTATTTAACTAGTTTATTTATGTAATCATGATCTATTTGTAGTGATCCTTTTGTAAGCTTAATTTGAACTCTTTTAATAATATATGGATGTTATCAATAAGTTTTAATCCTAGTTATGCATGAGTTCTTTTTACGTACAACCTCTTAGACAACTAACTTTTCCTAGTCAAAGTGTGACTTTATTATGATATATGTGTGTGATTGCATACTTTGTTGTTTATTTATGATTGTATTAGGAAACTATGTTGGCTTATAGGGGTTGTGCAAGAGGCTTGGGTTTTGATTTCCAATGGATCTTTGAGTGTTTATTTTTTCATACTATGTGATGTTGTATTGGTTTAATTTCTTCTAACCAACCTTGTTTAGTTTAAACCTGAGTTGATGTAGTCTTCATTTCTTGGGAACTAGTGTATCCTATAAGGGTAGGAATCAATGTTGAGATCACTGATATACCTTCATTATATCGTTATGAGCCTAGGTAGGTTAACTGAATGTATAAAGAGGAAGTGGCTTGCAATGGGGGCTCAGGGCCCTAAGTGGCTACTAGGGTAACTCATTGGCAAGAAACTAAATAAGTTGAAACTTGAAACATTAATGGGGTTCTAAAAAAAATTAATAAGATGTCCTGACTCTTTTCCCATGCCTTGAGTGCTATTATAGGCTAGGATGGGAGTCAGAATCCTTGTGTTCATGAAAGGATTACTCAGCCACATAAAGTCACTTGAGGGCCAGGTTCCAGGGAGGACTACTAGGGTAACTCAAGGGTAGACTTATGTGATGACACTTACCTATATGCAGCTTAGGTTTTCCTACGTGTGTTGGGTGCCTCTGGTATTGTGTAGATTCCTTATTGTGTTTCAAAGATCCTTTAGGATCTTCCTATGAATTCCTTTATGATTTCTTGTATACCTTTGATGTTACCTTCTTGTTCTATATCCAAGTGAGTGAGTGAGCCTGATGTTATCTCCTCACCACGGTGGGAGTGGACCTTAGGTTGCACAAGGTTGGGTGGTAGTGATTATTTTACCATTTGAGATCTGATGATCTTCTTCATGTTTGGATGATCCTTGTTGCAGTTCTACCATCATTTTCTTTTGGAGACTTGTTCAGTCTCATGATATTTATACTTGTACCATATTTGTATACTGGTTGACATCCATTAAAATGATCTAGATTATATGTTATTTCTTAGTGCATACCATGTGACTTCTAAGTGGATGTTGATTCATTTATGTATACCTTGGGTATCAGTTGTATATGTGATCTCATTTTATGAGATGTATATTTTGGATTAAGTTGATGTACTTTATATGCTATTTTTTTATAATTGTTCTTTGTAGATTAGTTTTCTTAAGTAATTCTATGTCAAGGAACCCCTGAGAATTTTAATCTTTGTTGAGTTTATTTTATGTGTATGTCATGTATTTCATTGTTTCTTCCACGTTATTATCATCTTTGGTTGTAACCATTTAAAAAAAATCTCGTTAACTTAGTATCATGTTTAGGTTAGTTTCTCCTAGGTTCCCTAGCGAATCGTTACACTTGGTATCAGAGCCTGAGTTTCTACACTAGCAACTCTGGGAATTTGTATGCCCATTAGTTGTCTTTTGGTTTAAACTTGAAACAAGCATAGACATAAAGCTCTGATGTATTTCAAACTATTTCTTAGTGATTATTTAAAATTTTTTTCGTTATTTGGTTTTTTTTTATTTGTTGTATTGGCCATTGGTTGCTTCAGGAATTATGCATGCTGACACTAGAGCTATTACTAGAGGCCTAGGTAGAGGTTGTGTTGGTGGTAGTGGAAGGGGTAGGATTAATATCCTTTCTATGAGTGTTAGGAAGGAAAGTGTTCATCAGTTAAGTAGTGGTGAGTAGAGAAGTGAGTAATAGGCTGAGTCTGAGGAGCCTCATACTAGACATATGTTGCAGACAATTTTGAATCATCTAGGACCTAAGAAAAGAAGGATATAGTAGGATATTTCTCGTCAATCTCAGATTGAGGAGAGGGTGAGGGAGAGATATAGAATCCCTGAAAGGAGGAACTTTGTAGTTCATCCAGATACTGTAGTGACTATTCATATGAGAGACCTTCTTAGATCATGAATTACTCCATTTAATAGGAAAGGTACAGGTTTAAAGGTGGACACATGGCTCATTGACCTGGATAGATGCTTTTCTATGCATTCTTTTAGTAGCAATACTAAATATAGATGTGTCATTATGCGACTCAATGATTTTGTGACTATTTGGTGGAGGATTGAAGAGCAAAAACTTGAGATCAGTATGGATACTATTACTTGGGAGTTTTTTATTGAGAAAATTCAAAAACATTTTCTATCTAATCCGTGAAGACATCAATGCGTAGATGAGTTTCATAACCTACGATAGTTGACCATGGTCAGACAAGATAATGAGCGTCAATTCTTTGAGCTCAAATAGTATGTAGTTTTTGGCCGAGATTCTTCTCTTATGGTTCAACACTTCATTTGGGGACTTAATGAATGGATCATTGTGGTAGTTAAGCTCTTTGAGCCTACGAACCTCAAACAAGCAGTTATTAATACTAATCTTGTAGAGACGAACCTAGCTTTGGGCCATAGTGGTCAGTTGGGAGTTTAGTCTAGTGGAAGTACTTCTGGTTTTAGAGGTAATCAATCTTAGGGAGCTAGGAATTCTAGAGGTCAATCTACCTTTCCAAAAGGTAAATAGTTCCAGTAGTAGGGAGGATGCATTCCTCATACTCAGAGTGGTGGCTCTCGAATTAGGAATTTTTGTGATGTTTAATGAAATAAGTGCAACTAGACTAATCATCCATCTCATAGTTCACTTCCGAATGTTAGTGGGGGCAGTTTTGAGTAGTCTAGTGCACCTTCATCTAGAGGAGGTGGTAGTAGAGGAGGATGTTTTTCTTGTGGGAAATTTGGTAACATTGTGGCCAATTGTCCCCAGCATGCATTGCAGTTTTAAGGACAAAGGCTGGTAGCATCTGATCCTAGAGTTGGGTTGTAGTGATTCTTTTACTATTTAAGATTCGATGATCTTCCCCATGCTTGGATGATCCTTTTTGTAGTTCTAGCTTCATTTTCTTCTGGAAAATTGTTCAATTTCATGATTTGTATACTTGTACCATATATGTATATTGGTTGACATATTTTCAAAGAATTGGTTATAAATTATTTCTTATTGCATACTCTATTACTTGTGCAATGGATGTTGATTCATTTATGTATACCTTGGGTATTATTTACATATGTGATCTTATTTTATGAGATGTCTATTTTGGATTAAGTTTATGTATCTTTTATGCTATTTATTTATAGTTTTTCTTCGTAGAATAGTTTCCTTAAGTAATTCTATGTCAAGGAACCATTTAGAATTTTAATATTTGTTAAGTTTATTTTATGTGTATGTCATGTATTTCATTGTGTTAATTCCATGTTTTTATCATCTATGGTTGTAAACATGTAAAATCAATTTCCTGTTAACTTAGTTGTATATTTAGGTTAGTTTCTCCCGGGTTCCTTGTCGTGGCGTTACACTTGGTATCAGAGCCCAAGTTTCTACATTGCCAAATCTGGGATTTTTTATGCTCATTAGTTTTCTATTTGTTTAAACTTGAAAAAAACATATACATAAAACTCTGATATATTTCAAACTATTTCTTTGTGATTATTTATTTTGTTTTTTTATTATTTTGTTTTTTTAGTTGTTGTGTTGGTCATTAGTTGCTTTAGGAATTATGCATGCTGAGGCTAGAGCTATTGATAGAGGCTGAGGTAGAGCTCATATTGGTGGTCATGGAATGGGTAGGATTCATAGCCCTTCTACGAGTGTTAGGCATGAGAATGTTTATCAGTTGAGTAGGGATGAGTAGAGAGGTGAGCAATAGGTTGAGTCTAAGGAGCCTCATACTACATAGATGTTGCATACAATTTTGAATTATCTAGGACCTGAGAAAATTTGGATCTAGTACGATGTTTCTCATCACTTTCAGATTGAGGAGAGGGTGAGGGAGAGAACAGAAGCCCTCAAAGAAGGTACTTTGTAGTTGATCCAGATATTGTAGTGGTTGATGATATGAGAGACCTTCTGAGATCATAACCTCCTCCCTTTAATGGGAAAGGTGCAGGTTCAAAGCTAGAGACATGGCTCATTTGCATGGATAGATACATTTATGTTTATCCTGTTAGTAGAAATACTAAGGATATATGTGTCATTATGTGAATCATTGATTTTGTGGCTATTTGGTGGTGGATTGAAGAGAAGAAACTTGAGATCAATATGGATACTATTACTTGGGAGTTGTTTCTTGAGAACACTCGAGAACATTTTCTATCTGATCAGTGGAGACATCAATGTGCAGATGAGTTTCAAAACCTATGATAGTGTACCATGACCAGACAAGATTATGAGCATTGATTCTTTGAGCTCAAACAGTATGCAGGTTTTGGCCGAGATTCTTCTCTTATGGTTCAGCACTTCATTAGGGGACTTAATGAATGGATTGTTGGGGGAGTTAATATTTTTGAGGCTATGACCCTCAAACAAGCATTCATTAAGGATAATCTTATGGAGACAAACCTAGCTTTGGGCCATGGTGGTCAGTTGGGAGTTTATTCTAGCTGATGTACTTTTGGTTTTAGAGGTAATCAGTCTCAGGGAGCTGGGAATCCTAGAGATCATTCTACCAATTCCAAAAGGTAATCAATTACAGAATTAGGGAGGATCCATTCCTCATACTCAGAGTGGTGGTTCTCAAATTAGGAATATTTGTGATATTCAATGCAATAAGTGAAACCAGAATGGTCATCTAGCTCATAGTTCACATCAAGATGTCAGTAGGGGTAGTTTTCAATAGTCTAGTGCACCTTTGGCTAGAGGAGGTGGTAGTAGAGAAGGTTTTTTTATTGTGGGAAATTTGGGCACATTGCGGCCAATTTTCCCCAATATGTAGCATAGTTTTAAGGACAGAGGCCAAAAGCTTCTGATCCTAGAGTTGGGTGGTAGTGATTCTTTTACTATTTGATATCTGATTATCTTCTTCATGCTTGGATGATCCATGTTATAGTTCTAGCTTCATTTTCTTCTTGAGACTTGTTCAGTTTCATGATTTTTATAGTTGTACCATATCCGTATATTTGTTGACATCCTTTCAAAGGATTGGTTATATGTTATTTCTTATTGCATACTCTGCAACTTGTGCAGTGGATGTTTATTCATTTATATAATCCTTCGATATCAGTTGTATATTTGATCTTATTTTATGAGATGTATATTTTGGATTAAGTTGATGTATCTTTTATGTTATTTATTTACAGTTGTTCTTTGTAGATTAGTTTTCTTAAGTAATTCTACGTCAAGGAAGCCTTGAGAATTGTAATCTTTGATGAGTTGCCTTTATGTGCATGTCATGTATTTCATTGTGTTGCTTCCACGTTGTTATCATCTTTGGTTTTAAACTTTTTTTTTTAAATGCATTTTAACTTAGTTTACATGTTTAGGTTAGTTTTTCACGGGTTCCCTGGTGGGGTGTTACACTTGGTATCAGAATCCGAGTTTCTACACTGGAAACTCTAGGAATTTCTATACCCATTGGTTGTCTTTTGGTTTAAACTTGAAACAAACATAGACATAAAACTTTGATGTATTTAAAGCTATTTATTTGTGATTATTTATTTTATGTTGGCATTATTTGGTTTTTGTTTGATTTGGTGTGTTGGTCTTTGGTTGCTTCAAGAATTATGTGTGTTGAGATTAGAGCTCCTGCTAGAGGCCAAGGTAAAGGTTGTGTTGGTGGTTGTTGAAGGGGTAGGCTTCATATCCCTTCTACAAGTGTTAGGTAGGAGAGTGTTCATCAATTGAGTAAAGATGAGTAGAGAGGTGAGAAATAGGCTGAAACTGAGGATCCTCCTACTAGAAAGATATTGCAGACAATTTTGAATTGTCTAAGATCTTATCAAAGTAGGATCTAGTAGGATGTTTCTCATCACTCTCAGATTGAGGAGAAGGTGACAAAGAGATATAGAAGCCCTTAAAGGAGGAACTTTGTAGTTGATCCAGATATTATTGTGGTTGATCATATGAGAGAGCTTATGAGATCATGACCTCCTCCCTTTAATTAGAAAGGTATAGGTTCAAAGGTAGAGACATGACTCATTGGCATGACTATATAGTTTTCTAAGTATCCTTTTAGTAACTATACTAAATCTAGATGTGTCATTATATGGGACTCACGGATTTTGTGGCTATTTGGTGGAGGATTAACGAGAAGAAACTTTAGAATAGTATGGATACTATTACTTGGGAGTTGTTTCTTGAGAAATTTGGAGAATATTTTCTATCTGATCAGTGGAGACATAAACACACAGATGATTTTCATAAGCTGTGATAGTTGACCATGCCCAGACATTATTTTGATTCTCGATTCTTTGAGCTCAAACAGTATGCAGGTTTTGGCAGATATTCTTCTCTTATGGTTCAACACTTCATTATGGGAATTAATGAACGGATCATTGGGGGAGTTAATCTCTTTGAGCCTACGACCCTCAAACAAGTGGTCATTAAGGATAATCTTGTGGAGATGAACCTAGCTTTGGGAAATGGTGGTCAGTTGGGAGTATAGTCTAGTGGAGGTACTTCTAGTTTCAGAGGTAATCCATCTTAGGGAGCTAGGAAATATAGGGTTCATTCTACCTTTTTGAAAGGTAATCAGTTCCATCAATAGGGAGGATCCATTCCTCTTACTCAGAGTGGTGGTTCTTCAATTAGGAATTTTCATGATATTTAATACAATAAATTCAACTAGACTAATTAGCTAGTGCAAAGTTCACATCAGGATGTCAGTACAAGTAATTTTTTAGCAGTCTAGTGCACCTTAGGCTAGAGGAGGTGGTAGTAGAGGAGGTTATTTTTTATGGTAAATTTTGTCACATTGCGGCCAAATGTCCCCACCATGTCACACATTTTTAAGGAAAGAGGTCGGTAGCTTATGAGCCTAGAGTTGGGTGGTACTGATTCTTTTATTATTTGAGATCTGATGATCTTCTTCATTCTTGGATTATCGTTGTTGTTGTTCTAGCTTCATTTTCTTATGGAGACTTGTTCAGTTTCATGTTTTGTATACTTGTACCATATCTGTATATTGGTTGACATCGTTTCAAAGGATGGGTTATATGTTATTTATTATTGCATACACTCCAACTTGTGCTGTGGATGTTGATTCATTTATGTATACCTTGGGTATCAATTGTATATGTGATCATATTTTATGAGTTTTATATTTTTGATTAAGATGATGTAACTTTTATGTTATTTCTTTATCGTTGTTCTTCTTAGATTAGTTTGCTTAAGTAATTTTATGTGAAGGAACCCTCTAGAATTGTAATCTTTGTTGAGTTATTTTTATGTATATGTCATTTATTTTACTGTGTTTCTTCTGCATTGTTATCATCTTTGGTTGTAAACATTTAAAAAAATTATCATGTTAACTTAGTTGCATGTTTAGCTTAGTTTGTTATGGGTTCCCTGGCAGGGCCTTACATAAAGTGTACCTTGTGATGTTTGTTCCAAATCTTGTATCCAATTCTTATGCTAACCTTGAAAAATTCCAAAAATATCACCTACCATGTCATCTCTAACAAATAAAGTTGATAAATTGATCAATTAATTGATCTGTTAGGATCGATTAATGATCCATCAAATTATATCATTGTTCTTCATTATCAATTAGAAAATTGCTACATAGAGCATCATAACTTGATCATTTGGTATAAAAAACTATTGTAAACTTAGATTAAGGTAGATTATACCTTACTGAAGCTCCTCCTAGGTTCGTTGATCAAAATTCCATTATAACTATATGTACCAAAGCATATACCAAACTCTATATTTTGTGCATGTTCTTCCATACTTAGGCAAATTTACATCCTAACCTTTGGTATGACCACAATATGACAAGTGACCTTTAGGATCATGTATGGTTTCAATCAATGACAACTTACACGCTATCAAGAGCTACGTATTTTTCCAACATAAATACTTCCTTCTTGTATTCATTTGGTCTGCTTGGTTGATATCTATAGTTTCTTGGTGCTAATACATAGCTTCTTGAATTTGTCATAGACTCTCTTGCCTCTCCAAACGCCATTTTTGTTGTAATTTCTGCATTATCAACTTATAAAGATCTTTCATTTAGCTTCATCTCATGCATATGAGCTCACTGTCTTAACTTGGGTTGTTTTCTTTCATATCCTTTTTGTGTCTTGAGCATATTTATAATATTTTTTTTTATCTCATTCTTATTTTATATTATCATATTTGTTCTTTTCTATTATGGTTATTTATCACTGATATTATCATGTCTAATGAATATCTTTGGAGGTGGAAGCACAAAAGTAGGGGTTATACCAATGCAAGTGTCCTTATGGTCACAACCATTTTCCCTATTTTCTTGTGTGTAGGTTTCTATCACAAGCTCGTAGATTTGAAAGCTCTAGTTGGAGTGCATAATTGACTGTCGAATAAGTTGTCATTGTTCCTATATTTTCCCTCCTTCACATTTACTCATGAAACAATCATAATATAGTTAACTTTTCATATTGCTGAAATAGTTTCATCACATTGTTGTAATTTCTTTAGTTTATGATCCTTTTCTTTCATTACATGCATTTAGTCTAGTTGTACTTCTTCTATTTACGTTATGTTGTTGACCCCTTTTGTGCCATAAAAGATTAGTTATCTATTATACGTACTTTCATTTTATTATTTCAAATTTTGTACTATACCCATATGAAATTCCAGCGTGAGACATTAGTGTCCATCAGTTGCCTAGGACCATGTTTCTATCCAAGGCGGTAAAATTATGGAGTTCAGGTTTTGACTCTCTCAGTTAGCTCATTCATTTTCCGTATTTAAAATTTTTTGATCAACCCATCTATTAAAGTTATCCATGTTAATTTTCTTAGTTACACTTGGAGATTTAAGTAATTAAACTCATGAATCTATTATCTAGACAACCAAACACACTTTTTTTTTTTTAATCTTGTGTTTGATTTCCCTAGCACTCCTAATTAGCAATGTGAGGTGGTGCAACAAAATCATTTATCCCTTGAGGTTTTAACTGGCCTCTCGCTAGGTGCATTTTTTTATTCACTTATATTTTATGAACTAGATGTAGACAAAGCAACCTCTTGAAAATCATTTTGATAGTTATGTCATGAGGATGGTGACTATCACACATAATTCCCCGCAAGATTGGAGCATGACCATAATGAATATATCCTTTACACCTCGAAATGACCCATATAGCGGAGAGGCCCCTATATGTTTTGACTTCTATTAATGAAATCTCTATCACAAGTTTCTTGGTGGACCCCTTGTGTCGAGTTGATATAATCATGGAGGAGGTCCTCTTTGTGAATGACTTAAACTACCAGAGTACGATGAGTGTGATGCTACCATTCATATGCATGAAAGAATGTCCTTCTCTCTCTTGGGATCACCCATATTGACTATTCAAGTGGGACCCAAGGTGGTATTCTTGACCTTCATAGTGATTCCTAATTTAGACATGTTCAAGGTCAAGCTAGGTAACCCTTGACTAGCCTCTATTGGAGCACTCCCTTTAGTAGTTCACAAATGTGTGAAGTTATTACAAAAAAGGACTATACATACTATGAAATAAAATGGATACCATCCACTAGTGTCTCTGGGGGCTTCACACTCAATCATTTTTGGCCTAATCCAACTGGACCCCTGTGTCCCTAGAAAGATGTTGCATTCATTGCATATAAACCATACAATGAAAATGAAATTATCTTGTGATCCATGGCATATTCAAGTGTCCTTCCTTCTTGTGAAGCTCAATGTTCCTCCACCTCCTCTCCTTCTTCATTGGGGCCTCAGGGGAGGCATGTGTCCCATGGGAAGCCCCCTTACCCACTAAAAGTTGTGTAGCCTTTAGTGGTGTCTTATGTTCTTGCATCCACTTCTCATATAGAAAAAGGAAAGGAACTCATTCTGCCTAAACCTAAGATGATTTGGTGTCCCACAATTCCTATTATCCCAGACATTCCTCACCCTTCCCTTTATAATCAAGGATGGAAATATCATAAGATCACACAATCCTCTAGAACCTACCACTAATTTTTTGAGGGAACCTCTTGTTCCCCCAAATGTGCATAGGGGAAAAAGGGAAGGTCACGCATGACTAAGACTTTCTTGTCTCCAACATCAACCCTACTTCATACTGCATCGGTTGCACCCTCTTAAGTCTCATCCATGACACCTTCATCCTCTACTATAGAATAGGATGTTGTTTTTCCCCTACAAACCTTTTCAATTGGGTCCACATCTACATCACATCTTTTGAGCTTGTATATGCTCCATGTGCTTCTTCTTCCAGCTCTACTCTTTCTTTTGCAGGTCCTCATCTCTTGGCCATATTCGTAATGCTCCCCCTGCACAATGAGTGACTATTGGGCCTCACATTGAGTGGTTCTAAGTATTCATTTCTACATTGCAGGAGCCACCATTGATCACCACTTTGCCTAGTATTCCTCCATTCTCTGAACCCATAAACATGTCCATATTTCATAGTAAATTTTCCCCAATGTAGTCATGTAGGGTAAGCCTATCTCTACTCCATCCACTCATCACCATGCTTTCTTCTCAAACATCATGAAGCCAACCACAATGGATTAGAGGGCCTCACCTCCATCCATCAACTACTAGTTTGAGAAGGGCACAGTCCCAAAGTTTAGGCATTGCAAGCCTACTCTGGCATACCCTTTTTCTATTTTTGTTCTTGTAGCGGAACAAGCTCACAATTATCCAAAGTTTATCTTCACCCCATTTGGAGAGGTTGGCGGGGATTCTTCATTATATGAACCTCCATGTGGATCATCTGTAAGCATTGATGCTTGTATTTTTTATTGATGGTGGATATTCTTGAATTAAAGATGATCTTGGCATGATCCCTCACATTCACCACAGTGGAGCCCATGGACGAGGACCTATCACGTGCTTCATCTTTAGCGCAGGTACTGGTAATGCACCAGGGACCACCTTAATAGTTGTACCATTGTAGTGTCGACCTCCCTCCCCATATAATCAAGATTGGGAGGACAATGATATGTTTAGGGATGACCAGTGAGGGTTGGAATTGCTTCTACATCTATAGAGTAGAGTGTACCTATATGTGTTCCCCGGTGCTTGTTTGTTAACATTTTTCACTCCTAGAGGACCCTTGTACTCGATTGGTACCTAGAAACTGGAGGTTTTCTATCATTCACTTCTTCTAAATTTTTTTTAATCTAAAGATGTCTCTACACCATAGGTTTTTTCTCACAAGTTTTTTCAAAATTTCGTATCATTTGCCTTTGTGGGGGCAAAACCACTGATCTATTTCTCAGTCTTTGCCTATCATACACCTATATATCTTAACGTTACATGTATTAGAAATGGTCTCATGCCGCCCTATCACACATCAATTGTAATCTCCCATATGTCTATGTTCTAATTTGTGTTTAGGATCCCTAGTTGGAGAATATGAGTAGATTGGTTTAATTTTCTTATCTCATCATTGCCTTGAGGTATGTGGTTGTTGTTATTAAATTTAAGGAAAACGGTGAATTTACCTATTATAACTAAGATAGAATAATCTATATACTATAAAAACAATTTAATAACAACCTATTAATTATTAAGCTGATTTGTTGTTGTTGTTGTTGTTGTTGTTGTTGTTGTTATTATTATTATTATATTACCATCAATTATTAATATTTTAATATGATGCTAATTGATATGATCTTAGTTAATACAATAAGTTAATGCTATTGACTGTAATTTAATATTAATTAAACCTTGTCTAATCCAATTTAATTGTTGAAGATATTATTATTTTTTGTTAATTACTATTGAAGATATTTTGTTAAAATTGCTATTTTTTAATCACATCTATCATTATAGATATTATGGCGGTGCCTTTTCTATTATTTAATATATTTCAGTGGGAGACCTATCATGGTGTAAGTTGCATTTGATATTTGTGGTCATAGGCCTTATCTTTCACAATTTTGTCAGTCGTAAGATTCTTTACTTTTTGCCACTTTGTTTCATTTATGAGGAGGCGTTATTTATCTTAATGATCTTTCTGGTCACCGGGGATGAACCTCGTGCCCAACACCCATAAGGGGGAATTGTCTTTGATTATCTGGGAGTTTTCAGCTCGATAAGAAATCTCTACTCGAGGCTGGAGTTACAAACAAGAAATTTGGTTCCTTCTGAGATAGGGTACATCCTAGAAGAACCGACATTGGATCCTGACCAACCTGAGATTATGATTAAGAGAAAATCACATGCAGACTTTCGTATTAGCACACTGGTAATTTCATATCAAGCTAGCCATTCGATAAAGGTATGGATCCTCTTTTGACTAGAGTTTATGCATCGTAGATTAGCTTTTTTGTGTTCTTCATATCAATCCTCGCTTCGAGTCCAGTCTCTATTTTCTGCTATGCAAATCTGTAATATGGGGTTCTTGGTCTCATTATCGTTTGGGCCATTGTGTTTTCGAACGCTAGTGATCATTCAGATCCCTCTATGTCTCGCCTTGCATAAATTGGTTGTTGTATTATTCATGCAATTGTGAATGAAGTGCTCGTTGCGCGCAATGCAAATCGGGTTGTTCGTTGTGTTCCTGTTTTGCTCTCCCTCTTCCTCTTGCATCACATACAATTTTTTGTTTAACTTTTTAAATCTGCAATATATGAGACGACTTATCCTTGAAGCATTCTGTGAAAAGTTCACATGCCTTGCTTGTGCTGGCAAATGTTGCATTCACATCTACCAACGCATAGCCAACAATTGTATATCACAAAAAATGCATCTCCATTATGCTTTGATGGATATCCCTACCCTGCCCCAAAGCACCCATTTCAATTTCTTTTGATAGAAGACTAACATCTTAAAAATGGAGGTCTAGAAATAACCATAGAGCTAGACTACGCTTCAGCAGGTCCATTAATTCGGAAATAAAAACAGCCTAGCGGGTTCATTTTGGTAGGTGTCGGATTTCTATCTTCTCATCATAGTCTTACAAGGAATGTTTTCATGGCAGTTCCTCCATTACTGCTATATCCCCAATCATCTTCTTCCTCATCTTTATACATCGATTTCGTTGCTATTTCAGTTTTTTTTCTTATTTCATCTTATCCTTTTAATCTGTCATGGTTGCGTCTTATAATATATAGAAGTCGTGTCATAGTTTTAAATAACCTCTATATTCGAGGAGGTGTTACTATTTGTGACTTATAGATTCTTTGGAATTTCATACAGGATAATTATATTTGTCTTTTGTCGTTTATTTTAGCTCCAAACCTATGTCAATGTGTATGACAACCATGCAAAAATCAGCCCATGCTCTCTATGGTCCTTATTTCAACGCTAAAGTTAGAATATCTTTATAGACTTTGTTGTCACATTTGCCATTAATTCGGATTTTATTTTTATCATACAAAATTTATCATGGAATAGTATTCACTCACTTGGGTTTTGTTAATATTTTCATTTTACTCGGCTTTAAAATTATTCGGTTAGGAAGAATCTAGAAAAGAGAAAAAGAATCCCAAATAAGATGAGGGAATCAATTCTGTTGTTAGGATAGATATTAAACTCTTCAGTAACTATCTTAGGTTTTATTTTAAGGGTAATGAAATAGTATTTATTAGTATCAGAGATCCTTTATTTCTTTAATTTGTTACTAAACAATTTTCATTTAGTGATAAGAAGTTGTTATTTAAGGGTTAATTGATTTTAGTTTATTTTATTAAAAGTAAGTTAGGATTAATTTTTTTAATTAAAACCTTGAAATATGAAACGTTTTGAATTATTTTAAGTTAATGATTTTAGATTAAGTACTTAATGGGAAATAAATAATTAGTCATAACTCTGATATCTATTTCAAACTTGATACTTGGTTTATACTATTCATTAGTAATTAGGAATTAAATTTAGCGGATAGACTTATAACGTTAGTTAGGATTGGATTTTTATTATTTAGTTAGAGTTGAAAATCAATGACATTTAAAAGTGGTGATTTAAATAAAATTTATAAGGATAATAGCTTCATGGATAGAAATAGTTTCTTTTTTTATCAATTTAAGGTTCATAGTCTAGTCATGGATTGCCGTGTAGCTTTAGAGGTTAGGTATCAAATTTTTTTATTATAACTTGGTTTAACTCATAGAATAGGTAATTACAAATGCTTATATATATATATATATATA
>MU223406.1:605042-617198 GCA_018584345.1 Thuja plicata | reverse complement strand
TTTTTTGATATCGAGATTGGATTTGTATTCCATCTATAGTTAGTAATTTTATCTTTTAAAAAATATTATATGTGTATTGGTCTTACTTGTATAATAAGGTTTTTCATGAAATTTAGAATAAGGATTTGGTTATTCCTAATATTCAGATACACTCTACTTTTACACAATACTATAATCTATCTCTCCGAATTGAGATGTTCTTTGTCATGTTGACATGTTGAGATCTTTTTTATGCTTGTGTAAGGTGTGATTGTTGGGGAAGAGGTTTACCATTGTGTTGGCCATGTGTCACCAGAGACTTGGGATTTTTGTAGTCTTTTTATCTGAAATTTGTCCAGACCCTTGATTTTTGTGTTCTTATGTGGATGTATAAAATTTTCTTTATGTAATGTTGTTTTACCTTAAGTATGTAATTGAGGTCACATGAGGGTTGGATTTTCATTGATATCTATAAGTGTCAATTCAAAGTTTTCTTTTGGAGCTATATTTATATGTTTGGGGACTAATCACATTAATGAGGTCGTACAAATGTCCTAGTTATGCATCTTGGCATCTTATTGCAGGCGATTTCTTAATTTTAACTTATGGGTGAAAGTGGATCTCTTTATCTTCTATGTTATCACGTGATGAAAATTGTATTCTATGATAGTTCGCTAGCATATTTGGAGCCTAGATATGCATTTGATCGATCACGGGGATCTTATGTGTCTAATTTTGTTGTAACGCATCTAAAAGAGGACTTATACATGAGCTATGTTGTATCTTGCATTATGAATGTGTTTGGAACCTAGAGAATTCTTATATGATTCTAATTCTGATGTTTTTTATTTCATCTTTGTTATGTTGGTATTCTGGATCCTATTGATTATTTGAGCTTATGCTCCAAACTCTGCTTAATTGGCTTCTTTGATTATGAGGATTTTATGAGGTTCTGTTTGAGATTATTTTCTTTGTTCATTGTTTTTACTTTTAGTTGGGAGCATAGGAGAGTTTTGTATGAGACAAGTGTGGAGGTGGCTCGTAATGCGGGTCGAGTCCAAAAGTGTTCATTCTAGGATAATCCATTATGGAGTTTTTAATCAACTAGTAACTTAATAAATGAACTAGGATCAGATACACATTAACAAGATAATTAACTATCCTCACACATGTCCCTCAGCATGTACATAGATGAGGATAGGTTAGAGAAGGAATGATTGTCTGTGGGACATTCATTTGGTAGTACAACACCTCATCCACATGAGAGGTGGTTAGTTCCACATGAGCTCCACCTAGGTATTGGGTACATAGAGATTATCAGGGTGATGCAAGAGTAGGAGCTATGTGATGACACCCTTCATTATGTGTGCTAGGGTTCCCTCATATTTTTTTAGGGCTTGCCTCTTGTTGATAGAAGTAACCCCAAGGTGTGGTCACACAATTCTCTAGACAGGACCTTGCTTTCCCTAGTCTACTTAGGATCCTAATTCGTCTATTAGGATCTCAAAATCCTCAGGACACTGAGCCCAAGATTATTCCCAACTCTTCTCTTGGAGTCACTCTGCTTGTGTTTCACCTTGAAGCACAACTACCATTAGTTTTGTCTCAATGCTTCACAACTATTTTGAAGGATTCCAAACCCAAACCCTTCATGCCACCTCCACAAATGCTACAAGAGCCTTGTCCACTACTTGTATGTTCAGTTTTCATCCATACATTCCCATTTGCATATTTATTTAGTCCATATTTGGTCAAGTTCCAAAGCTTCTCTCAAAATGATCCTATTAGGCCTAATTGACCAATTAGCCCTATCCAGAGGGTTTTTCTGGATTTACTTCTAAATTTACCAAAAAACTACCAAAAATAATCTAGGATCCAGCTACCCTTTTTGAAGACCTAAATGATTTTCAAGGTCTAGGGTCCCCAAGCCTTGTGTACACCTCTATCCTAAATTGTAGGGATTTTAGGCCTATTTTGGCTCTTCACAAGCAACTCACTACTTTGATCAAAAAATTTATCCAAATGGATGCTCTGAACTCAATACCAATGACCTATAAGACACTAAATAATCTGATACCACACTTGGTTAGGGACTTTCATACACACCCTTGTCTCTGCATTCTTCTTTTCTTCTTCCATACACCTAACCGGACAATCCTAACTCGCCTAGGGCATGGCTTTAAAATTAGAAAATTGACTCCTCTAATGTCCTACCTGCATATGTACATTGTATAAAGGCTCTCCTAACTCATTCATCCAACACTTATATTTTTCCATGGTTGGATTTCATGGGGGAGCCATAAAACAAAAATTGCATTGAACTAGACTAGCAGACTCCCTACAACTTAAACAATTTCCTACAGGTAACAAATGAAAACTACACTACTTGCTCCCTGAATAAAAAGGTCTTGAATATGTTCCTAATACATGAATCCACAATTAGATCAAGTATTTCAATCCCTTAAAACACAAATAACATTAAAATGAGTTGACTGTACTTTGTATCTTAGAACACTTGCTCTATTGCTATCAAAAACTTGCTTACATTCCAATCTATCTTTGGAAATGAGCCATAGAGTACCATAATATGCTTCCTCCACCATTTCAGGACACTAACATTTATTCCAGTGCTATAATTAGGGGAAACCAAAGTTGTTGAGTTGCATGCAACATTTGCAAAAAGTTGTAAATGTTGTCATGACAGCTTTTGAGCATCTCTTTCATTCATGATGCAAACTATATTTTAGGGCCTCTAACCCATAAAACTCAATGAAATAAAATCATTTAATCCTCTTTAAGCATATTTATCATGTTACATAGGTCTAGGAAACATTTAGACCCCATTTCCCAAATTTAGGCCTATTCTAAGAACTAAACACTTAAAAGAAAACTAAACTAAACTAGAATAGAATTAGCACTAACCACTAATTCACCTAGTGACACACAACAACAAGACCTTCTAAGGTCTAAGAAAAAACACATTGACTTGGCTAGATTCAGTTACAAGCCATAACTAACTAGGGCTTTTAGTATAGCCTAGGTGCTCCTTCACCATCCTCCCCGAATGAAAAGACTTAAATCCACCCTTGGATTGAGTAAGTTGAGGTCAATGCCCAAATTTTTGAACTCTGATTCCTTTATCCATACTGCATCTTCATCTTCTTATCCTTGCCACTTCACTAAGTGTTATTGGTATTTCCTCTTCCTTGTCTTCTTGTAGATTCTGGAATCTAGAATGTCCTCTTCTTTCTTGATTGGTGCAAATGGTAAGTTGATTTTTCTATCTCCTGTATGACTTCAATCAAAATATGATCTGCATCTAGGATTGGGCCTTTGTATAAAACTAATGCAACATTAAACACCGGAGATAGACCCATATCCTCTGGAAGTTCCACCTTGCAGGCATTTGCTCCATATTTGGCCAGTATGCCACATGAGCCAATTCTGCTCATCTGAAGCTTATGTAGTGTTTATTTCTTTAATCTTGCCTTGTTGAGGTGAACCATCACTAGATCCTTAACTTTGAATTGGACATCTCTTTTCCTCTCATCCACTCTTTTCTAGATCTTCCCTGTATTTATAGTGAGTGTCGTCTTCACTATCTCATGGGTTTCTTGTATAGTATGTGCAAATTCATCAACATAGACACTTCCCTTGGATCCATCTTTCAGATCTTGAATCTCATATATGCCTCTTAGATGAAGTCCATAAAATATTTCAAAAGGACTCTTACTAGTAGTCCTATTTACTGTGTCATTGTAGGCATATTTTACTTGCCCAATGAGTTAGACCCAAGTTTGACCATACTCCTTAGTTAGAAACCTTAGGAGATTTCCAAGACTCCCATTAACTAGCTCTATTTTTCTATGAGACTGATGATGGTACGCAGATCCAAAAGCTAAGTTGGTTCCCAACTTCTCCCAAAGAGTCTTCAAAAAATGAATCATAAACTTTGTGTCTCTGTCACACAATATTCTCAGTGGAAAACCATGTATTCTGACTACCTCCTTGAAAAATAGGGAAGCTATCTAACTTGCATCATTTGTTGTCTTGCAGGGTAAAAAGTGTGCCATCTTTCTAAATCTTTCCATAATAACATAAATGTTATCCATTCCCTACTTTGTCTTGGGCAATCCCACTACAAAATCCATACTCACACATTTCCATGGTCTGGTTGGAATGGGTAAAGGTTGGTATAGGACTGCATTAGTAGATGTTCCTTTTTCCTTCTGACAGATAACACAACCTTCTACATATCTCTCAACATCCAAATTCATCTTGGGCCAAAAGTAGATTCTTTGAACTAATTCTTGAGTTTTGTTATCACCAAAATGACCACTAAGTGCACCATTTTGTTTCTCTTGTATGAGATTCTCCCTAATAGACCCCCTAGGGAGACACAATTGACTCCCTTTAAACAATAGACCACTGTGTAAAGTATACTCAGAGAATTGACTATGAAAGTGATTTTTATACTCTTGGCATACCTTGTAAATATCTGTAAAGTCCTCATCTTCACCATATAGGTCTTTGAAGTTGTCTATCCCCATGCTATGTAGTTGAATCTCTTGAATGGTCAAATCTCTTCTACTTAAGGTATCTACTACCTTATTCTGCAACTCCTTCTTGTGCTTGATGTTGAAGGTGTAGGTTTGTAGGTATTCAACCCACTTCATATGCTTCTACCTGAGTTTATCTTGAGAGTTCAAGAAACTTAATGCTTGATTTTCTGAATAGACTATGAACTCTTTTGGAAGAAAATAATGCCTCCACTTCCTTAGTGACTGGACCATAGCATACATCTCTAGGTCATAAGAAGAGTATTTCTTCTTATCTTCACTTAGTTTCTCAGAGTGGAAGGCCACTGGTCTTCCCTATTGGCTCAAGACAACACCAATGGCTACATTGTTGGCATCAAATTCCCCTGTAAATAGCTTTTCAAAGCTTGGTAAAATGAAAATTGGTTGGGTAGCAATCTTCTTTTTTAGTAGCTCAAAAACATGGTTAGCTTGTTCATTCCACACAAACTTAGTCTTCATCCCACCCTTGATAGTATCAAGCATAAGAGCACAAATTGCACTGAATTGTTTGATAAAATTTCTATAGTACTACGCCAAGCCATGAAAAATTCTTACCTCGGTGCTTGTTCTTGGAGTAGGTTAGTTGATGATGGCCTCCACTTTTCTAGGATCCATCTTTAGGTTGCCTTGAGATAACACAAATCCAAGGTACACTAACTCTTTCTTGATGAATTCACCCTTCTCCAAATTTATCATCAACTCCTCCTCATGTAGCTTCTTGAAAACCATTTCTAGGTGTCTGAGATGTTCTTCTCTTGTCTTACTATAGATGAGTATATCTTCCAAGTAGACAACCACAAAATTTCCAATATAGTATTTAAGGACTTCATTCATCAACCTCATGAATGTTGATGGGGCATTTGATAACTAAAATGGCATGAAAAGCCACTCATATAGTCCTTTTGTCATCTTGAAGGTTTTTTTCCACTCATTTACCCTGATTTGATGATAGCCACTCTTGAGGTCTATCTTGGTAAAATACCTTGCTCCGCCTAGACCTTCCATTAGGTCTTTTATCCTAGGGATAGGGAACCTATACCTAATGGTGATTTTGTTTATTAATCTAGAGTCAGTACATAACCTCCATGTTCCTCCCTTTTTAGGGGCTAAGACAGTAGGCACGACACAAGGGCTAATGCTTTTCCTAATCAGACCTTGGCTTGGTAGTTCAAGAATTTGGCTAGCTATCTCCTCATTTTGTTGAGGAGTCATCTTATATTCAACTTTATTGGGTAGGGTAGCTCTAGAGATTAGGTCTATTTTGTGGCTTAGTGACCTCTTTGGTGGTAGGGATGATGGTTTTACATCACTGACTATGCCTTCATACTTTTGTAGCAGCTCCTACCCTTCCTTTGGCAACTCTGTCTTCTTCACTACTTTGTATGCACTTTCTTCTTTTGGTTTCAACACCAATGCAAAACCAAATCCCTCTCCTTCTTCCAAGTCCTCTAAGAACTCCTTCTCACTTACCATGATAATATTTTGGCTAGATGACTTCATCTCTGCGTCCTCTAGTAGTGACTGTATTTTGAATGTCACATTGTCCTTCTTGAAAGAATATGAGTTCTTTGCACCATCATGCATGGCCTTTCTATCGTATTTCCATGGTCTACCTAGGAGTAGGTGACATGCGTCCATAGATAGGACATCACATAATACTTTTTCCTTATACCTTCAAATTGAGAACTTCATTCAAGCTTCCTCATTAACAAGGACATGTTACCCATTGTTTAGCCATGTGACATTGTAAGGATTGGTGTGGGGTATTCTTGTCATCTTCAACTTGCTGACTGCTTCCTCTAACACTATATTGTCAGTAGACCCTGAGACTATAATGACTCTACACACTTTTCCCATCATCTTACACTTCACTCTAAACAGTGACCTCCTCTGACTAGGCTCTTCTTTTACTGGCTCCTTAATCAAAGATGTTCTCATCATATGGTTCTTACATTCTTCTGATTCTAAGGGAACCTCAAGGTGTTTGTTTCCACCATTAGTTTCTTCTTGGACATATAATTCCTTCCTTTATTTGAACCTCCTCTACTGGATTTTCCTTCTTTTTGCTCCACAAATTTTGTCTTCCCTTGGTCCTTTGGTTCATTTTTCCTTCCACCATATCCACCTCTTTTTCCTCTAGTGTCTCTTCATCCACCTTTTCCTCTGGTAATACTAGAGTTTTGTTTTTGCCTTAGATTCTCTTCAAATTTGATGGCTATTTGGTGGCACTTATGAATGGTGTCTGGAGTCAAAAGACTCATCTCATCTTGTATGGTCCACTTTAGTGAATTTAGGTATCTTTCTACCTTAACCTTCTCATCCTTTACAACTCTAGATCTTACGCAAAGTCTCTGAAATTCTTCAGTGAATGAGTTTACATATATGTCTCAGACCTTGCCTTCTCGTATGCAATTGGATTTCATAATCCTCAAGGATATACACATCTCTGACTTTTACAACCATTGCCTTCCATGAAGAAATGGGCCTCTTTCCTTCCTTCTCTCTCATCTTAGATAAATTTCCACCAAGTGAGTGTAGACCCTCTAAGTCTAGCTTTATCAACCTTCACCTTTTGAGCCTCGGTGATTCTATCACACTCAAAATAGTTTTCTAGTCCCTCTATCTAGTCAAGGACTATCTCTTGCTCTATCTTTCCAGTAAATATTGGAACTCCTAGTGATTTTCCACTCACAACCTTTAAAGCTTTTAGGAATGGCTCCTCACTATGGACAGGGTCATCTTCAGGTACTTTATCATCAATGGAAAGACATTTTCCTTTCCCTTCAACCTTATCCTTCACTTTATCTTTTTTCTCATCAACTTCATCTACTTTTTTCTCTAATTGCGACAATTTGTCACGGAGCATTCTATTATCCACTTCTTGATCCTTCAACTTCTTAGATAACTCAGCATTAGTCAACATTGTTGACTCTCCTAGTGATTCTATTGGTTGGAACATTAACCACAAGTCTGATAAGCAAAGCTCTGATACTAATCTGATAGAAGTAACTCCAAGGTGTGTTCACACAATGCTCTAGATAGGACCTTTCTTTCCCTAGTTCTCTTAGGATCCTAATTCCTCTATTAGGATCTCAATAGCCTCAAGACACAAAGCCTAACACTATTCCCAACTCTTCTCTAAGAGTCACTCACCTTGTGTTTCACCTTGAAGGACAACTACCATTAGTTTTGTCTCAATGCTTCACAACTATTTTGAAGTATGCCAAACCCAAACCCTTCATACCAACTCAAAAAATTCTACAAGGGCCTTTTCCACTACTTGTATGTTCATTCAGCATCCATACATTCCCATTTTCATATGTCTTTAGTCTCAATTTAATCGATTTCCAAAGCTTCTCTCAAAATGATCCTATTATGCCTAATTGACCAATTATCCCTATCTAGAGGGATTTTCTGGATTTACTTCTAAATATTCAAAACAACCCCTAAAAATAATCTAGGATCTAGATACCTTTTTTGAAGACCTAAATTATTTTCAAGGTCTAGGTTCCCCAAGCCTTCCGTACACGTATGTCCTAAATTGTAAGGCTTTTAGGCCTATTTTGGCTCTTCACAAGCAGCTCACTAACTTTGATGAAAAAATCTATCTAAATGGATTGGATGAGCTGTGAACTTGATACCAGGGACCTATAAGATCCTAAATAATCTGAGACCACACTTCGTTCAGGACTTTCATACACACCCTTGTCTCTGCATTCTTCTTTTCTCCTGTCATAAACCTACCCAGAGAGTCGTAGCTCGCCTAGGGCATGGCTTTAAAATTATAAAATTTACTCCTCTGACCTCCTACATATATATGTAAAATTTAAAGAGGCTCCCTTAACTCATTCATCCAACCTTTTGAGTTTCCCATGGTTGGATTTCATGGGGGGTCAATAAAACCAAAATTACACTGAACTAGACCAACAAACTCCCTAAAACTTAAACAATCTCCTAAAGCTAACAAATGAACACTGCACTACTTGCTCCTTGAATTAAAAAGTCTTTAATATGTTCCTAATAGAAAAATCCATAATTAGATTGAGTATTTCAATCTATTAAAACACAAAGAACATTCAAATGAGTCGATTGTACTCTGTATCTCAGAACACTTTCTCTATTTCTATCAAAAACTTACTTACAATCAAATGTATCTCGAGAAATGAGCCATAGAGTGGCATAAGATGCTTCCTCCACCATTTCAAGGAACTAGCATTGATATCCCAATCCTAGAATGAGGGGAATCCAAAGTTGTCGAGTTGCATGCAACATTTGCAAATGTTATCATGACAACTTTTGAGCATCTTTTGAATTTATGATGAAAACTATATTTTAAGTACTCAAACCCATACAAGTAAATGAACTAAAATCAATTAATCCTCTTTAATCATATTTCTCACCTTACATAGGTCTAGGACACATTTAGACCCCATTTCCCAAATTTAGGCCTATTCTAAGGACTAAATGCTTAAAAGCAAACTAAACTAAACTAGAATGAAATTAGCACTAACCGTGCTAATTCACCTAGTCACACACAACAAGACCTTATAAGGTCTAAGAAAAAACACATTGAATTGGCTAGAGTCAATTACAAGACAAAACTAACTAGGGCTTTGAGGATAGCCTAGGTGCTCCTGTACCACTTGTATAGTATGTTCCTTTATGATTATCTTATATTATCCCCATTTTTTAACCGATTTTTTTTTCTATGTTAATCCTTAGTTTGGACTTTTATTATTTGTTACCTTGCATGTTCTTCTTGTGTGGAGTGGGGCCTTGTGTTATCTCCTATCTTGGGGGAGTGGAACTTAAGGTTCTTCATGGTCGAGTGGAGAATCTTATACCCATAAATTATATTTCCAGAGTGGGTTTGAGAGCCTTGGATGATCATACTTCTCCACTATGCTTCTCATGCAAGTTCTCATTCATGCAGCCAAATGATTTCTATGATTTTTTATATCTTATTTTGGAGCTTCATTATTTTGTTATAATGATGTGTCATTGTTGATATCATCATATCTATATATTGATGCAGTAGTAATATCCTTGAGGAGCTCGTTTTATAATTAATATACAAAATTATTACAACTCTTACTTATAAATTGTAACGTAAACATGTATATAAGATTACTTGTGATGTAATGAAAATGTGGATAAAGATGTAGACCATGATCTTGATCATGTGATTATATGTTATTTGACTGTAATAATTAATGGGGTAATTCATATTGTAATTCTTTCATTCTCATATATTATCATATGGATTTAGTCATGTATGTTAAGCATTTCTAGTAGTGACATCGGTGAACCTAAGAGGACCTAGCTATGTAGTTAATTTTTAGCGAGTGTAGTTGAAATGTTAGTTATGTATCATTGTTAAGACCTTGATATCTTTTAATTCCATAGTGTAATGTTAGTTGTATTATTTGTAAAAAACATATTTTCCTTTATATTAGTTTATTGAGTTGTCCTCCCAAGTTCCCTGATAGGGCATTACAGCTATCTAGCTTAATGCTACACATGTTGGTGAACTATGTCTAAATTTTCCCTTTCCAATACCTATCTATCTCAATTCTATGAATGTCAATGCACCATCAAAGTATCTCAATCACATGCCTATCTAGCATTTTCTATGCATGTAAGAGCTTATTGAACATTTCCCTATCATATGACTTAGCATAAAACATGTTTCCAACTCATATCGACGTACAATCAATGATTTCTTATCACAAATGTGTTCATCATCTAGCATGCTTGTTTGCAATGCATATGCTAGATCTAGCTCATCATCACATTAGGAATTCCTAGTTGGGGGCAATTGTGTGTGACGCAATTCCCACAGGTAAATTAGGTAAGATATTGTTCACTTTATCTTCTCATTTATCTAATCATAATATTTCGCCAAAGTGGGGAAAAAATGTAACGGAATACATTTTACACCTTCAATTGAAATTTCATTAATGTATTTTCCTACTTTATCACATTATAAAAAATCTCCCCACCCCCATTATCCTTCTCATCATCCAACACATCATCCATCTCAATATCCCCGCAAAGCATTCTTGATGGTCTCTGGACACATCTTGAACACTAATGAGATGTATAGGTAGTCTGTGGACACAACTTCTTTGGAGATGTCCATGCAGTACACTCTTGTCCACAAATCTATAGATGTATAGGTAGTCATTGGAGGATTATGAATTTTCCACCCTATGTTGTAACGCTCTAAAATTATAGATTCTCTATGCAAATTTAGTCTAGCTCTATCAAATACCTCTTTCTCGCGTTCATTTGGTCTTATTTGTTGATATCTAAAGTTTCTTGATCATCATACATATCTTCTTGAACAATTCATACACTCTCTTGGTTCTCTAAAGACCATATTTTGTTGCAAGTTCTCCATTATCAAATCATCAAGCTCTACTATTCAGCTTAGTCTCATGCATTTGAGTTCTCCATCTTAACTTGGCGATTTTTATTTTATATCCTTTTGTCTCTTTAGTATATTTATTATTTTTAATCTCATTCTTATCTTATATTTGTTGGAAAGCTACAATGTAAACAATTATTATTTTTTCATTGATGTCAAACCTTAACTTGTGAGACTATTGCTATCTATTTGAAGTACCATATCTATTGATTGTTGAAGAAGATTTGAAGGAAAGGATAACAAAGAAGACCGAGTGAAATAATTGAGTTATGGGAAATCACAAGGGTACTTGATTAGTTGGCACATTGGCAAAGTAATGTGTTGTTTATCCATAACACTAAGTCAAGATGTCAGTTTACTGGGAACAATATATGCTGAGTGACGTTTTTGTCGACCGAGCACCAGTGTATGCCAAGCATAATTTCTAAGTGTCAACTGAGCACCAGTAAATTGCCGAGGAAAATAGTGACGATCGAGTGGAAGAGAATAGTGTTGGCCGAGTAGCAATTTTTTGGTCAATGTTGAGATTTCAGATCTCTACCCGACATAATTGAATTTAAGGGTGCCAGCAAGAAGTTGAGTCCACTTTTTGGGCAAAAAGTGGAAGTGTTTTTCCTATTTTTCAAATGTGCAGTCAATTAATGTCAAAATTTGAGGCACTTAGAGATTGAATCTCAGAAAAATTCACTATTAAAAAATGTAGTGCTCAGAGTCTAGTTTTCAAATATGTAATTTTTTTCAA
Source organism: Thuja plicata (assembly GCA_018584345.1). Classification (NCBI taxonomy): domain Eukaryota; kingdom Viridiplantae; phylum Streptophyta; class Pinopsida; order Cupressales; family Cupressaceae; genus Thuja; species Thuja plicata. Next base: position 605,467 of record MU223406.1, on the reverse strand, counting down.
TACCCACATGGTAAAAAATATATTTTAGTAGGCATGTTTAAAAACCCCTTTTCAAAATTTATGTTTCAGGACCATACCACACACATGTATGACCACCCTATTTTGAAGTAAATAAATAAATTTTTGTTAATCCTTCTAGGGAAAGGTAGCTAACACATCAAAGATTGGTAAAAATATTTTTGATTTTTTTTAATTGAATATTTTTTTTTATTCATTTTTAATTGAGTATAAAGTACATTTTCAAAACCTCTGGTGTACGGCCACCATAATTTGATGAAAATTTCACTTTTTTTGGAAAGAAATTCTATGTAGATTGGTCACATATAATTCATTTTTTCAAAAACCTAAAATCAAAAAAGTTATTAAAATTTTAGTTAACCTTACTATTTCAACTTTAGGTACCAATTTGGCGTAATAATTATTGG
>MU223406.1:551553-562861 GCA_018584345.1 Thuja plicata | reverse complement strand
AGAGAATATACTTTAGGGATATTTCAACAAAGTTCAGGGTAGTAAAAGAATTTGATGGATTAATTTGGTTAAATGTACTGAGGTAGATATATAAGGTATATCTATGTTTGTGTCAGATCCTGTAATTACCTTAAGTTGTTGTCCTCAATCATGATGTTTAAAACCATTTATAGATGACTCCATGCCCTAAGATTGAGCATTGGTTTATTTTTGTTCAATGAAATAACTATCATCATTTAAATCAAATCTTTGCTTTTAGTTCGGTCTGTTTTAGTAAAAGTTACAGTGATCATTCCCTATAATTCCACCAATAGAAAACTAGAATAATTTAGTGATTTCATTATTCTAAGTTGTCAAGGGTATTCCCGCCCGAGTTTGTGGAGCTCAAAGTGCAGGAGGTTTCAAAACCTTGTTTCTGTTATTCTACTCTATGCTGGGTCAGTGTTAGGGATAAATATAGTGAACCCTCTGAGGGGTAGTTTTATGAAAGCAAGAAAAGGGAACAACAGACCCTAAAGCCTAGAATCACCAGTCTGCCATCTAGAATGCAGAAATCAGGCCAAACAGGAGTGGAAAGAGGAATAGAATAGGGAGGAAGCCATGCCAAGATCAGGAACCCATTCAAGGTGCTCTCCATGACCCCAAACCTCTTATTCAGAAGGCTAAACATGTCTACAATGGAAGTTCTTCCATTTTTTGACTATACACCAATACATGAGACCAAGTTTTGAGCAAGTTTTAAATTGTGTTTCAGACAGTCCTAGAAATTAGGCCTATTAGCCCTATTGGACCTAGATTGTAGGAACCCTATGTATGGATGACCTACGGGATTAAAAATTAAAAAATCTTTTGAGGAATGATAAAGGGTATCTGAATGTGGGATTGGATTTGCAACTTCTTTGGGAAAGTTTTGAAAGAATTGGGAAAAAGTTATTGTAAAAGGCTACAAGGAAATAAGCCCAATTAGGCCTCTTGGACACTAAAGTTTGAACTCGACTAAAAAGGGTTAAGGGATCCATCAAAATGGGAACATATGCATGGAGTATAACATGCTTAGCACCCATGTAATGAATCATGAATGCTAGAGTGGATTTGGTGCTCAGATCCTTCTAAGTGTAGTGGGAGAAGTGAAGAATTGAACTAACTAAAAGGTGTTAGTCTTTCAAAGGTGAAGCACAAAGAGTGAAACTCTTAGAGAAGAGTTGGAATTTCACGTAGTTAATCATCTAAGCCAATCAAGACCTAGAGGAGATTAGGTTCCTAGAAGAGACAATCTAGGTCTCTTGGATGAAGTGCTAGCAAGCCTTGGAACACTCACACCATATTGGTATCAGAGCCAGATTAAGATCAGGCTTGTGGTGGATGTTTCAGCATACTAAATCAGTTGGAGAGAATACACTAGTTGGATCAGTAGAAGACAAAAACATGGTGACTAATGCTGACTTATCCAAAAAGTTGGATGAGCAAGAAGAAGGCAACAAGTTTTTAAGAGAAAGGTTGTCTCAAATGGAACAACTCTTGGGAGAAGTCCAAGACAAAGCTGATAAGATGAAAGACAAGATAGATGAGAAAGAAGAAGAAGAAGAAGAAGAAGAAGAAGAATAAGAAAGGGAGAAGGGAGTGGATATAGAAGAGGAAGCTCCAACACTTGACCCTGTCATTGCTGAAGAACCCTTTTTAAAGGCTTTGAAGGCTTTAAGTGGCAAATCTTTGGAAGGTGTACAACTATTTGGTGGATAAATGTGTTAGCTCTTTTTCTTGTATGAATCAATTAAAACAACATTAAATGCTTGACTCTCTATTCCTAATCCAGATTCATACATGAATAAGGCTAATTACCAAGGATGAAACTCCTTCTACACTTTGGGCTCCACATACCCAGGCAGGTGTACCTGATTAAAGACTTACTAAATGACAAATAATATCATAATGGATTAAGGATTTATAATCCTTCTTCTTTTTATGCCAAATGGCCTAGGAAGGTTAACCTATTGATTCACTCTTCAAGAAATCACTAAGATGAATTGTATCCTTCGAATACATTCAGCAACACATATATGTTCTTGATATCAGAAAATAAGGATTTTAATATTTGAGTTGATGATAACAACCACTTGTCAGCCTATTGACCAGTGCCTAATCATGGGTGATAGAGTAATAACAGAGCATACACATATTAAGATAATCAATAGAAACACAAATAAATCTCAGATAGAGTGCCTTGCAAACTATCCTCTCACTTTTACACCAATGTATCAAATCCTTGCATGAATCCTAATCCTCTGCAATCATCTAAAAGATTTAAACTCTCCTTGAAAGTAACTCACAAACAAGAACATGACTACCTTATAATCAGTACACTCAAAACGCCTTACAAATTGAACATACAAGAATTAATAATAAATTCAAGAAGACATCATTGACATGAAAATGGAGATTCCATTGTATTTTTATTAATATGAACTCAATAACAGTACATTTTTAAGACTCAAAACCAATAGTTAGACCAATGTAGTAATCTACCTTGTAGTCTTATTTTACCATCCTTATTACAATATTACAATTTGATATTTATAGGTAGCCCCAGTCATCTTGGAATCCTTTTGGAAAATAAGGATGCAACAAGCTACGAATGACTAGGCTACAGGAAAAAATACAGTTCTAAGAAGAGACAAAACTTCTGGCTGATGAGATAACAATATTTTCTACAAGCCATGTGATCATTTGTCTTGTGACCACCTGAATGCTTGAAGTTGCTCCGAGGTAGTTGGGTCTTTTTTATCTGGATTTGGTTTTCTTGTTGGTGTATAGGTCCCAATATCTAATTTTCTTCATTAGCTTAACCTCCTTGGTGCTAGTTGTCCCCTCCATATTTACTGCTTCATGCTATTGGGGTAACTATACCATATTTTCTAACCCAAGCAGTGTACACCTCATCACTTGGCCATTCAAGGTTGAGGACTTCATCTTTGTGGTTTTTGAAATCTTCCCAGTATTTCCTAGCTTTCTCAACTTCTGCCTCCCATGACTCAAAAAATGCCTTGGCTTTATTCAAGATATCTATGGTCATCACAAACCATCTAGTGTTTGCCAAATCAACAATGCTTTTTGTCCTGCTAGTCAGTGTTTCATTCAACTGTCTCAGCCATAGGGCTTCACTCTTTATGTTCCCATCTTCCTTGAACATATTGGGATACATGTCATATCTATCCCTGGAAAATTCTCCTCTAAAGACTGTGACTCTCTTCATGACCATGCTCTTCTTGATGTCTAAATTAATCATCAATTTCAGACACTTATGAGTGCTCGTCAGAGTGATATCAATATTATTATGTTCTTTTGAAAGAAATTTAAATGACTTAACATGAGCTGTCTTCCCTTTCCATTTACTCACTATCAACTCCCATTGTCCCTTTTCATTTTCATATCTGGTGGTGATACTTGCAATCATTTTTCCCAATAGGTAGAGGTTAGGGAGATTGACTTCACTGGCACACCTTTTGATATTTGAAAATATCTAATCTGTGTGCTTTTTCTTCACCAATTCTTTAGCTTCTTTGTAGGCCTGGGAATCTTCTAAGTCCCTCTTACCCTCTTCTTCTAATCTTTTCCTTTCATTGATTAGCCTATTCTTCTCAGCTTCCAATTCTTCTCTTTTAGCATCAATAGCTTCCTGAGTAGTAGGACTTAGAGGTGCAGGGGATGGGGGATATGTTATAAAAGGACTTGAGGAGGAAGGATGATATGGGTCTTGAGAAATTAGCCTTTGGGGCATCAGTTAGGTCTTTTTCTTACCTTCTAGCTCTGCTATTTTGTTATCCTTAATCAAGGATTTCACCTTCTCTTCATTGTAAGATTTGAGTACAAACTCATATCTTTCATTCAGACTAGCATATGCTTCCTTTTCCTTTTCTGACACTTTCATGCTCAGATTAGCAACCTGTAAAACAAGGTTTGCTGCTTCAGTTCTCAAGGTATCTGCAACCCTTTTCACAATTAGGCTGCCTGTGTCTTCAGTCTCATCATCTTCTTTAACTCTTTTCTTGTCCTTCTTCTTTAGTGACCAGATCACCAATGTTGCATGATCCTCACTAAATTGAGCACCAATTGATGTTCCGGTAGGGCTTATGGGTTTATCTTGTTTCCTTATAGCATCAAAAAACACTGCATCAGCTAAATCCCATTATGGCAATATGAGAACCTCCTACCTTTTGATCATTTGTCTACCCTCTTTAGGAGTAATCTCGTCAAATTCGAATACCAATTCTTGTTTGACTGCTTTCTCTATGTCCTCCTTGGAAACATTGGGTTGAGCCTCTATCATTTTCTAGCAATTGTCATTATATTCACCAATATGGCATCTCCATAGAAATTGAATAAAAGCCCTAGTTTTGATGAAATTGTCATCTGACAAGAATTCATCACTAGCCTGTTTAGTCACAGGATCTAATTCCTTGCCAGCAAATTCTGCCACTATAAGGTCAAATGATGTATGTTTAGGTTCTTCTGGCATCCCTTCTTGTAGTTCTTGAGTATTAATAACTACTTCACCAGCATTTCTCATCTTGAGCAATTGCTCAGCTATGGTCTGGTCATCATATTGCATAAGGGATTGAGAAGGAGAATATAATTCACCTCCTTGTTCTTTTATCTCAACTCTTTGCCTCTTTGGAGAGGGTACTTCTTTAATGTTAGTGTCCATTGGCCTCTTTCCCTTATGTTGAATGGGTTGATCAACTCTGGGAGCGACAGTGGTATATCCTCTTCTTTTGTATACTAGATAGTTCCCAGGTGGAACTATTCTTCTCTGTAGGAATTTATTCATAATAGAAAGAGCCTTTTTTGGGTCACTCTCAACTGCTCTCTTCCTTTTCTCATTTAGGGTTTGCATTATTCCCTCAAAAAGATTCATTAGTGAATCAATTTTATAAGACCATGGGAAAAAATCCTTTAGAGGATCATAGGTCTTGTTAAAATTTTGGACAAAGTCCAAGGATTTCTTATATGCCATCCACTTTTCTTTTTTGACTTCTTGAACCTCTAGTTAAAATTTTTTGGTGATAATATCCTCTGGATAGTAGAATTGATTCTTTAGCATTATACAATTGCTCCTCTTTCTAAACATGCCCATGATAAAATTTTCATTATCTACACACCTGGTTATGGAAGTGGATAAATGATAGGGTTCAAAGTATTTACCAAACTGTGTCCATCCTCCTTTTGTTATGATAAAGTGATGGGCTTTAGTGAGGGTAGGGAAGATATTTCCCTTCATCTTTCTGTTCAAAGCTTCCTCCTACAGCCCACCTAATTGTCTTATGATTTCTGCTATCCCAATTTTTAGTGGGACTCTGTAGGGTAGCACATAAGGAACACCTCTAAAACCATAAACCCTAATCACTGTGGCAAAAGGGTACAATATCAAATCTCCCTAGTTGTGAGCAATTTTCAACTCAGGGGCATAGTCCATAGGCCTTAAAAGCATCATTACTTCATTATGAACTCTTGCATTTTGATTGCTTAATAATGACTTAAGTCTGGTTGCAAAAACTTTGTCAAAGTATACATAACTTGCATTCTTTCTATCCCAGGACAAGTCTGCACTCCACATCTGAATAGGAAATTCTTCATCATCTTGGAATCTCTCCAATTCCATTTCTTCTTCAAAGAAATCTATGTTGTTAAATAAGAACATATGCATCATGAGGGAATACCAGCCCATTGGCTTTTGTATATTGCCATCTTTGATCCCTGACAAACCATCATGCATCTCATGAGAAATATAGGATGCATAATCAACACTACTGACAAGTGGGGATGTAGAATTTGAACAACCATCAACATTATATGGACTGGCATGGCCATCTCTTCATTTATCCCCAAAATATTGCATAGGGAACTATACATTTTCTTGGTCTTGCCAATTAAAAGATCCACTTTGAAAGGTTCAGGGGTTCCTGGTCCTATTACAACCAAATTTCCTATCTTAATAGCATACCCCTTCACTACTTCACCTCTGTAATAATCCCTTTGGTTATTGTATATTTCTTTGAAATATTCAAGGTCAATATCATCCATATTGTGGGAAGTGTCAGTCAGCTTGAAAATTCTTCTGATTTCATATGTTGTTATAGTCAGTATTATATTTCCTCGGGTGTCTCTAACAACCCTCGACACCTTATCATAAGTGTTTGCTATTAGAATGAGAAAATTAGTGTCCATGAATACACTAGGTGCTATTAATTTTCCAACATCTAGTTTCCAAATATTACAGTCTGGGGTGGGGGCCTTTCTCTGACTATAAGCTTCTCTAAACAGGGTAAGGGCATCTAAACTAGTAGTATCATCTCTTTCCCACCTTCCTGAATCATATAACCCATCCCCAATTTTGAAGCGGGGATGTTGAGGCACTACCTTCTTTTCTTGTGTGGCATCCCCTGAGGACAATGGTAACTACTGCAATAAATCCTCCCTAACATTCCATTTCTGGTAATCAACCTGTCCTAAAATTTCAACTCTAGGGGCCATTCTAAGGGTTTGCTATCAATACTAGAATTAGATTCTAAAACAATAGCTCTAAAAGCTTCTCTAAACTACAAACTCTATCTCAATTTGAGTGGTAATGAATCAGTGAGCTTACCTGTTCTGCATAGAAGTTGCGTGAAGCTGGTTTTCTTTTAATTCTGTCTTTGCTCAAATGGTTTTGGTGAATCATTGATATTGAAATCAACTTAATCAATTTATAGCCTCAATCAAATCAGTCTTTCGAATTGAATTTGACTAGATTTGTCACATGTTCTGTAATTAATTTACTAGCTTCAATTTCACGGCTTAATGGCTCTCTACAACTTGTTTTATGAACTTTGAATTTGAACCGTTTATTCTGGGCATCATCCTTCACATCTGATGGATATCTTATATTCCTGGGAATCACTATCGACTGAGGACATGTGTCACTTCCTCTTATTCACTTATATGTTAGATGTCATGCATCTTGGAGATAAGCGGATAAGCGAGTCGTTAGATATGAAGCAACTAAACTGAACTGTAAACCTCTGCCAACTTTGAATGCCTGGGCCCACCAACTGCCAGATGTCATCATCGCTTATTTGCTTATACATTATATGTCAAGCTTCTTGGATATAAGTGGATAAGTGAGCCATTAGATCTTTTTGGGTTTTTACATTTTTCATACTCATCTGCAATTGGATCCACATACTTCCCTGGACAGGTGTCATCACCGCTTATTTGCTTATACGTTAGATGTCGTGTAGTTTTCTTTTAAGCGAATAAGCATGCCATCTGATCTTCTCTGAGTTGCTCACCTTTTAACATAATGCCTTTTCAACAGCTCAGCCCCACCAAGGACATGTGTCACCTCCGCTTGTTCACTTATACGTTAGATGTCAAGCATCTTAGATATAAGCGGATAAGCACGCCATCTGATCTTCTCTGAGTTGCAGGATATATAAGGGGATGATGTAAAAGGGACCTACATAGCGGGACTTAGAAATTATTAAAGTGGTTAGGATGATACAATCTTTTGGCAAAAAGTAACGCATTCGACATGGACACATGACTTAATACAACTTAAGTGACCGAAAAAGTAACGCAAGAATAGAATCGGCCAAGGCACTTAGGGTTTGTTAGTCACTTTTGACTATTTTCAATTAGGTTGAGGGTTTGAGCACACTTTGCAGAGGCATAAAAACAATTTGAATACCAATTTCAAAGCCCTTGACACTACTAATGACAGGAGACCTTATGAAAACTACAAGGCACATTTTGGACAATAAATAGCACAAACAGTGGCTCTCTCTGAGGATGTTTAAATGCTAGGTTATAACAAAAACCATAGATCTCTAGGGAAGAAGACTACAAAATAGACCAACCTAAAAATGGAAACAAACACACAACAAAAGGGAAACACACCTATACATATATTACAAACTACTATGCATGGAAAGTAGAAGTTAATTAAAGAAATTTTTCAAGAATTGTCCATGCACTGGCAATTCCTTTTCTTCATCATCTAGATTTTTGAGGAAATAAGAATCTTTTCCAAAAATCCTACATATAACAAAAGGCCCAATCCATAGTGATTCAAATTTCTTGTGCTTGCCTTTCTCTTTAGCCCTAATATTCCACTGCAATACAAAATCACCAGCCAGAAACTTTCTCACATCTTCTCTTCTGTCAAAAATGTATTTCATTGTTTTCTATAGTTTGATATTTTCTCTCTGGATTTCTCTCCTTATCTCATCTAGTTCCACCAACTGAACCATCCTTTCTTCCATGGGTTCAGAGATTTCTATTCTTTCATCTTGGATAAACTTGTAAATTGGGACCAAGTTGTTAACAGGCATTCTTGATTGAACACCATACACCAATTCAAAAGGAGACTTTGCAGTGGCCTTCTTAACAGTAAGCCTATCAACCCAAAGGGAAATTTTTAATTTAACATGCCAATCTCTCTTATTTCCCTCCAAAGTCTTTTTCAAAATTTGTAAAATGATTTTATTGTTGGATTCTGCTTGACCATTAGCTTGAGGGTGGTATGGGGATGAATAGGAAATAACAATTTCCCATATCAGAGAAAAAATTTGGTGAATTCTTCAGACCTAAAGCACATGGCATTGTCCATTATTAGTTTAAAGGGAACACCAAATCTGGTAATTATATTATCCATAAAAAATTCAATAACCACAGCACTTGTTTCCTTTTTGGTTGGGATTGCTTCTACCCACTTTGTGAAATAATTAGTTGCTAGCAAGATCCAGCCATGGCCTCCACTTGATTTTTCATCAAATTCCCCTATAAAATCCATTCCCCACATAGAAAAGGGAGCCTCTGCTACTACTGAGTTTAGTAACAATGCCCCTGAATATTTCATCTTGCTTGAAAATCTCTGGCGTGGCTCACATTTCCTGACAAAAGTGTGAGCATCTTGGAAAACACAAGGCCAATAGTATCCAGCCCTCAAGATCTTGTGGGTTGTTGTTCTAGCAGAATAATGTCCTCCACATATTCTAGCGTGCATCTCTTTTAATACCTTTTCTGATTGACCTTTGTTAAGGCATAGTAACAGGATCCCATCTTTGTTTTTCCAGAACAAATCACCCTGCAAAAAAACATACTTTTGTGATTGCAGCTTCAAGCTCCTCCTTTGGTTATCATTCAAATTATCTGGATATTTAGCATTTTTCAGAAAATAAACAATATTGGAATACCAAGGTTGCATCTCAATACTTGTCAAGCATTTTTCTTGTACACCAACATCATTTACTTGGACTAAATCTAGATTTTCTTCTGTCACCAACTTAGCCAACCCTTATCCCCACACTAACTTAGTGATATGGATTTCTATATCAAACTCTTGAACTTTGTTTATCCACTTACATCTTCTTCCAATTACTTCATTTTGAACAAAGATGTCCTTGACAACAACATGAGGGACATATGCTTTTATTTTTGCAGACACCAAATAAGGCCTGAAAGCCTTGACTGCCTTCACCAGAGCATAAGATTGTTTCTCCATAATCTGATAATTTAATTCAGGTGATTGCAATGATTTACTAAAAAATGCAATGGGGTGCTCAAATCCTTCATTATCCTTTTGCAACAAGACTGCTGCAATAGTGTGAAATGAGGCAAAAGTGAATAGGGAAAAGGGCTTAGTGTAATCTGGGGATACAAGGACTGGTGCTTCTTGAATAGCTCATTTTATCTTTTCAAAGGTAGACTGAGCTTCTTGACCCCATTCAAAATTCACATTTTTCTTTAGCAATTTGACAATAGGTTTAACTAATTCTGCAAAGTTGGCAATAAATCTCCTGACAAAATTAACCTATCCTAGAAATGATTGTATACCTTTTAAGTTCTTGGGAGCAAGTACCTTTTGGATGGATTCAACTCTTTCAGGATCTATCCTCACCCCCTCCTTTGACACTATGTGTCCCAAAAGTTTCCCCTCAGTAATAACAAAGTGACACTTTTTTTGGTTGAGAGCCACCCCGTATTCTGATGCTTTTATCATGACCTTTTCCAGGTGATTGCAGTGATCCTTTTCTCTTTTGGAGAAATTTGTTAAGTCATCTTGGTAAATCACCATCAGAACATCTATGAGGTCTTTGAAGGCTACATCCATAGCTCTTTGAAAAGTAGCACCAGCATTTTTTAGCCCAAATGGCATACGAGCATACACATAGGTGCACCAAGGGGTAGTGAATGTTGTTTTAAATTGTTTAGATTCTTTAACCAGCACCTGATTGTATCCTAAAAATCCATCCATCATAGATAACATATCACATCCAGTGAATTTGTGTACCATAGCCTCCATGTTGGGTAATCCATAATTATCTTTCAATGAGGCTACATTTAAATTTCTGAAATTGACACACAACCTTATCTCCCGATTTTTCTTTCTTATAGGGACTAAGTTAGAAACCCAAGATGAATGTATAATAGGCTTGATTATGCCTGCATCCCTCAACTTCATCAGTTTTGTCTGCATTTTGGTGGGTAGTAATGGATTTATAGGCCTTTGATTTTGTCTGAATGGTTTAGTGCCTTCTTTTAAAGGGACATCATGTTGGAATAAATCTTCTCTGTAAGCTTTCAAATCATCATAGGACCAGGCAAAAACATGTTTGTATCTTTTAAGCAACTTTATTAAATTTTTTCTCACATTGCTGTCCAATTTTTTGCCAATATAAACCAACTAGGGAGATGTTTCAGACCCCAAATTAATTTCCTCCAAGTCTTCCATTCTGGCATTGGACATTTAAGTCATATAGTTGTCATTTATGTTGAACATGACTTCTAATTCAACTAGCCCCTTGGGAATGTGATGAGTATTCAATTGGATGACTTCCTGATCAAAAATATATTCCTTGTCATCCACAGTTGACACTAGAGACTCACAATCAATCTTTTGACCATCATATTGACCCATACATTGGATAAACTTGAGGATATCATCATCATCCTCAAAAACTTGCTAATTATGAATATTATTAGGAACTGCTGGCCTACTTTTCATTTCAATTATAGATATACCAGCAAGAGTAACATCATCATTTTTTAAGGCAACACTTGCCAAGAAATCTGCCATTATATTAATTGATCTTTCAACCCATAATATATTGAAAGCATCAAAGAATTCCATCCTATCCCAGATAGCATATTTATACAACTTTAACCTGTCATCTTTAGAAGCATAGTGTCCCCTAATCTAAGATATAATCAACTGGGAATCTCCATGGACTTTTAAACATTTAATACCATGTTTGATGGCAATATCCATTCC
>MU223406.1:524668-541657 GCA_018584345.1 Thuja plicata | reverse complement strand
CCCTAAGCTTATCTTAAGGGGGGGTGTTAGAGTAATAGTCTATCGGGGTTACTAATTTAAATCATTATGATCTAATTAGTAACTTCCCTATTCACTCTAGTTTGCTTAAGCTAACCTTAGGTAGTTTTTATTTCTGTTAGTTCCCCTTTTTAGGGTTTCGGCATCCTCTATAAGGATTGTCTTCTTTGTATTTCATAAGGAGTTTGTAAATCATTATTGTTGAATATAGAAGATAATTTCTATCAACATGCTTTTTCATTCTCTGGCCTATCGGCCGCCATAGCTTCTGTTTCTTCTATCTTCTGTCTTCATTCTTGTAGCAGCTTTGCATGCAGGTGTTTCTTGGGTAGATTGATGTTCATCAATCTCAACAATAATAGCGAGAGCCTTTTCTGGGTCACTCTCAACTTCTCTCTTCCTTTTCTCATTCAGGGTTTGCATTATTCCCTCAAAAATATTCATTAGTTAATCAATTTTATAAGACCATGGGAAAAAATCCTTTAGAGGATCATAGGTCTTGTCAAAATTTTGCACAAAGTCCAAGGATTTCTTATATGCCATCCACTTTTCCTTTCTTACTTCTTGAACCTCTAGTTCAAAAATGTTCCTGATAATATCCTTTGGATAGTAGAATTGATGCTTTAGCATTATACAATTGGTCATCTTTCTAAACATGCCCATGATAAAATATTCATTGTCTACACACCTGGCTATGGAAGTGGCTAAATGATAGGGTTCAAAGTATTTTCCAAACTGTGTCCATCCTCCTTTTGTTATAATAAAGTGATGGGCTTTAGTGAGGGTAGGGAAGATATTTCCCTTCATCTTTCCGGTCAAAGCTTCCTCCTGCAACCCACCTAATTGTCTTAAGATTTCTTCTATCCTAATTTTGAGTGGGACTCTGTAGGGTAGCACATAAGGAACACCTCTAAAACGATAAACCCTAATCACTATGGAAAAAGGGTAAAATATCAAATCTCCCCAGTTGTGAGGAATTTTCAACTCAGGGGCATACTCCATAGGCCTTATAAGCATCATTACTTCATTATGAACTCTTGCATTTTGGTTGCTTAATAATGACTTAAGTCTGGTTGCAAAAACTTTGTCAAAGTATACATAACTTGCATTCTTTCTATCCTAGAATAAGTCTGTAGTCCACATCTAAATAGGCAATTCTTCATCATCTTGGAATCTCTCCAATTCCATTTCTTCTTCAAAGAAATCTGCACTGTTAAAAAGGAACATATGCATCATGAGGGAATACCAACCCATTGGCTTTTGTATATTGCCATCTTTGATCCCTGACAAACCATCATGCATCTACTGAGCAATATAGGATGCATAATCAAAAACTACTGACAAGTGGGGATGCAGAATCTAAACAACCATCAACATTATATGGACTGGCATGGCCGTCTCTTCATTTATCCCCAAAATATTGCATAGGGAACTGTACATTTTCCTGGCCTTGCCAATGAAAAGATCCACTTTGAAAGTTTCAGGGGTTCCTGGTCCTATTACAACCAAATTTCCTATCTTATTAGCATACCCCTTCACTACTTCACCTCTATAATAATCCCTTTGGTTATTGTATATTTCTTTGAAATATTCGAGGTCAATATCATCCATATTCTGGGAAGTGTCAGTTAGCTTGAAAATTCTTCTGATTTCATCTGCTGTTACAGTCAGTATTATATTTCCTCGGGTGTCTCTAATAACCCTAGACACCTTATCATAAGTGTTTTCTATTAGAATGAGCAAATTAGTGTCCATGAATACACTAGGTGCTATTAATTTTCCAACATCTAGTTCCCAAATATTACAGTCTGGGGTGGGGGCTTTTGTCTGACTATAAGCTGCTCTAAACAGGGTAAGGGCATCTAAACTAGTAGTAGCATATCTTTCCCACCTTCCTGAATCATATAACCCATCACCAATTTTGAAGCGGGGATGTTGAGGCACTGCCTTCTTTGCTTGTGTGGCATCCCCTGAGGACAATGGTAACTTCTGCAATAAATCATCTCTAACGTTCCATTTCTGGTAATCAACCTGTCCTGAAATTTCAACTCTAGGGGCCATTCTAAGGGTTTGCTATCAATACTAGAACCAGATTTTGAAACAAGAGCTCTAAAACCTTCTCTGAAGTGCAAACTCTATCTCAATTTGAGTGGTAATGAATCAGTGAGCTTACCCGTTCTGCACAGAAGTTGCGTGAATCTGCTTTTCTTTTAATTCCATCTTTGCTCAAATGGTTTTGGTGAATCATTGATATTGCAATCGACTTAATCAATTTACTGCCTCAATCAAATCAATCTTTCAAATTGAATTCAATTGGTGTTGTCACACATTCTGTAATTAATTTACCAGCTTCAATTTTGCGGCTTAACGACTCCCTGCAACTTGTTTTATGAACTTTGAATTTGAACTGTTGATTTTGGGCATCATCCTTCACATCTGACGGCTATCTTATCTTCCCAGGAATCACTATTGACTGAGGACACATGTCAATTCCGCTTATTTTCTTATATGTTAGATGTCATGCATCTTGGAGATAAGTGGATAAGCGAGCTGTTAGATATGAAGCAACTAAACTGAACTTTAAACCTTTGCCAGCTTTGAATGCCTGGGCCCACCAACTGCCAGATGTCATCATCACTTATTTGGTTATACATTAGATGTCAAGAATCTTGGATATAAGTGGATAAGCGAGCCATTAGATCTTTCTATGTTTTAACACCTTTCATACTTGTCTACAATTGGACCCACATACTTTCCTGGACAGGTTTCATCACCGCTTATTCGCTTATACGTTAGATGTTGTGTAGTTTTCTTTTAAGTGAATAAGCACACCGTCCGATCTTCTCTGAGTTTCTCACCTTTTAACAGAATGCCTTTTCAATATCTTGGCCTCACCAAGGACACGCTTTGCCTCCACTTCTTTCCTTATGCGTTAGATGTCGAGCATCTTGGATATAAGAGGATAAGCACGCCATCCGATCTTCTATGAGTTGCAGGATATATAAGGGGACGATGTAAAAGGGACCTACATAGCGGGACTTAGAAATTATTAAACTGGTTAGGATGATACAATCTTTTGGCAAAAATTAACCCATTCGACATGGACACATGACTTAATACAACTTAAGTGACCGAAAAAGTAACGCAAGAATAGAATCGGCCAAGGCACTTAGGGTTTGTTAGTCACTTTTGACTATTTTCAATTGGGTTGAGGGTTTGAGCACACTTTGCAGAGGCATAAAAACAATTTGAATACCAATTTCAAAGCCCTTAACACTACTAATGACATGAGACCTTATGAAAACTACAAGGCACATTTTGGAGAAGAAATAGCACCAACAAAATGGATCCAGATTCAGTTGTGGATTGGATTGATAGTATAAAAAACCATTTTGAATGTGATGGTGTAACAAAGGCCCAAAAAGTGAATGTCACTAAGTCAATGTTGAGAGGATCATCTCTCACATGGTGGAAGTTTACTTAAACTAAAAGGGAGAAAGAAGGAAGGAGTCCTATAGTCACATGAAAAGGTATGGTGTCCAAGATAAAGAAAATCTACTTGCCTAATTATTATCAAGTTTAGTTGCATAGAAGAAGACACAATATCACATAAAAAGATTTGGAAAGCATAGACCGAAGAGTTCCAAAAGATTTGGTTAAGGTCACAAGTGGTGGAGGATGAAAGCATCAAGCTAGCTAGATATTTGAATGGACATGAGTCTTGTGATCTTTTCAAGAATACATGAGTCTTGTGATCTTCAAAACCATTTGCCAATGTTATCAAATGACCTTAAAGATAGAGGAGAAAGGTAAAACAAAACAACAACAAACCTCCAAAGGAAGAGGTAGAGGAAAGGATAGTAGAGGATCAATAGGTGGTTATGGTGGAAGGAGTTCAGAATCAAGGACAAAAGGAGAATTCAAGTACACTAAGAAGCAAGAGGGAAGTTATAGTAGAGGTGGTAGAGGAAGGAACTCAAATTTTAGAGGAAGAAGTGGTGGAAAAGGAAGAGGAAATTACTTTTCACATATGAAATGTTATCATTGCAACCAAATGGGACACCCTACGTATCAGTGTCTAGAGATGGGTAGTAATTCTCAAGGAGGTAACAAGAGAACTAATTTAGTTCATGAAGAGTCAAATGCAGCAGAGATACACTCTGAGGTACCATTAAATTTAGAAGGTGAGAACCTCATGATGATGAGAACATTGATCAAGGAGTCAGTTAAAGAAGCGCCAAGCCAAAGAAGGTCCCTATTTAGAATCAAATGTAAGGTGATGGGAAAAGTATGTAGAGTCATAGTGGACTCAAGGTCTAATGAAAACATTGTATCAGAAGAAGCAATCAGCAAGTTAGGCATGCAAAGGATACACCACACCCATCCTTACAAGGTCACATGGCTCAATAAGGGACAACATGTCTTAGTCAACGAGCAAGCTTGGGTGGAGTTATCTATAGGGATATATAAGGACAAGGTTCTATGTGATGTGATTCATATGGATGCATGTCACTTGCTCCTAGGTAGACCATGGCAATTTTACCACCAAGCTATCCATGATGGAGTGAAGAACTCCTATGCATTCAAGAAGGATAAAGTAACTTTCAAAATCCAATCATTGTTAGAGGATGCAAATGTGAAGAAAATAGGTCCTAATGTGCTTATGGTGGGTGAAAAAGAATTCATATAAGCCCTGGAAGAAGGAGAAGGATTTGGCTATGCATTGGTGCTAAGGCCAAGAGAAAAGAATGAAGAAAAAGGAGACGAGAAATGAGAGATACCTAAGGAGATATAAAGCATGTTGAAGACTTATGAAGGCATATAAAGTGATGGAAAACCATTAGCATTACCCCCTAAAAGAGGCATAAGTCATAGGATAGATTCCATACCTGGAGCTACCCTACCTAATAAGGCAGCTTACAAGATGACCCCTCAACAAAATGAGGAGATTGCTAGGAAAATAGAATAACTCCTTAACCAAGGCCTTATCAAGAAAAACATTAGCCCTTGTGCAATACCTACTATCCTAGCACCGAATAAAGGAGGAACATGGAGGCTCTATAATGATTCAAGAGCCATAAATAGGATAGCCATTAGGTATAGGTTCCCCATTCCTAGGATTGAAAACCTAATGGATTGTCTAGGTGAAGCCAAGTACTATAGCAAGATAGGCTTGAAGAGTGGGTATCACCAAATTAGGATACATGAGGGAGATGAATGGAAGACAGCCTTCAAAACCAATGAAGGTTTGTATGAATGGCTTGTCATGCCATTTGGACTATCTAATTCCCCCTCCACATTCATGAGGCTCATGAATGAAGTCCTCAAAGACTACATTGGAAAATTTGTAGTAGTATATCTTGATGATATACTGATTTATAGTAGGACAAGAGAGGAGCATCTTCAACACCTTGAGACTATCTTCAAGAAGCTGAATGAAGAGAAGTTGATGATCAACTTGGAGAAATGTGAGTTCATCAAAACATAGTTGGTATATCTTGGGTTTGTTCTATCTCATGGAAATCTGAAAATGGACAAGAGTAAAGTGGAAGCCATCATGAATTGGCCTACTCCAAGGACAGCAACAGAGGTAAGAATTTTTCATGGCCTTGCTCAATATTATAGGAAGTTTATAAGGTAGTTTAGTGCTATTTGTGCTCCTATGTTGGACACAATCAAAGGAGGAATGAAGACTAAGTTCATGTGGATTGAACAAGAAACTATGAGCTTTGATTTGTTAAAAGAAAATATTGCTACCCAACCTATCTTAGTCTTGCCAAGCTTTGAGAATATTTTCACCATTGAGTGTGATGCAAGCAATGTGGCTATTGGAGCTATCGTAAGCCAAGAGGGCAGGCCAGTGGCATTTCATTTAGAAAAGGTAAGTGAAGCCAAGAGGAAGTAATCTTCCTATGATCTTGAAATGTATGCATTGGTTCAAGCTTTAAGGAAATGGAGACACTATTTACTCCCCAAGGAGTTCATAGTCTACTCGGATAATCAAGCTTTAAGTTTCTTGAACTCTCAAGAAAAGTTAAGTCACAAGCACATGACGTGGATTGAGTACCTTCAAGCTTATACCTTTAATATCAAACACAAGAAAGGTGTCCTCAGTAAAGTGATAGATGAATTGTCTAGAAGAGCTCTCACAATTCAGGAAATTCAGTTGAAGAGTATGGGAATAGATCATATCAAGGATCTATATACTGATGATGAAGACTTTGCAGACATTTATAAGGTATGTGTTGAATACAAGAATCATTTTCAGAGTAAGTATGCTGAATATACTTTGTAAAGTAACATTTTTTTTAAGGGAAATCAGTTGTGTGTCCCTAGAGGGTCTATTAGGAAGAACTTAATTCAGGAAAAGCACAATGATGCATTGAGTGGTCATATTGGGATCACCAAGACCCAGGAACTTGTTCAAAGGTTCTATTATTGGCCAAGAATAAACCTTGATGTTAGGAGATATGTGGAAAGTTGCATTGTATGACAAAGATCCAAAGGAACTTCTTCAAATGTAGGCCTTTATTAGCCACTACCTATTCCCACTCGGCCTTGGGAATGCTTGAGCATGGATTTTGTAGTTGGGTTACCCAAGACAAGATAGGGCATGGATAGTGCATATGTAGTTGTGTACAGATTCAGCAAGATGGCTCACTTTGTGCCATGCAAGACAAGTAATGATGCCAGCCAAATAGCCTCTTTGTTCTTCAAGTAGATTGTATGAATCCATGGGTTACCTATGAGCATAGTGTCAGATAGAGACACTATATTTATGAGTCATTTTTGGAAGACTCTTTGGCAAAGGTTAGGCACTAATTTATCCTTTCGGTCTGCATAGCATCCCCAAACTGATGGTCAGACTGAAGTGGTGAATAGGAGCCTTGGAAATCTACTAAGGTGCTTGACCAAGGAATATGGATAGCAATGGGATCAATTGATTGGACAAGCTGAGTATGCTTACAATGACACCGTCAATCGGCCAACAGGGAAGAGCCCCTTTGAGATAGTCTAAGGATTACATCCTATAGGAATCTATGAGTTGAGAGACTTGAAAGATGGAGTGAAGGCAAGTGGATATGCAGATGATTTTTCCTATGTAATGCAAGAGATACATGATACAGTTAGGAAGACTTTGACAGACAACACCATGAAACATAAAGCCAAGATAGATGAGGGTAGAAGAACAATTCAGTTCAATGTGGGTGACTTGGTCATGGTGCATCTTAACACATCAAGACTTCAAAAGGGAGTCCCTCACAAGTTGCAGATGAGAAGGATATGTCCCTGTCCTATCTTAGCCAAGTATGGTGATAATGCATTCAGAGTTGAGCTCCTGGAAGATAGTGGACTATCTCCTATTTTTAATATTGCAGACTTAGTCCATTACAAAGGACCATAGCAAGACATGGATCAGAGTCTCAAGGAAGTGATCAGAGATGTGGAAGATCTCCAATTACCCCCTGCTACAGTCACAGGAGATGATGGTGTATTGGATACTAGAGTCTACAAGAAGAATAGAACCAAAGAATACAAGGAGCACTTGATCGAGAAGAATGGTCAAATCGATGTTGATGCAATATGGGTAAATGAATCAGAGTTCAATAAGATGGGGATCGATCCAAGCATCCTCAATCCAAGGGTGGATTGAACTTTTTGTTTTGGGGAGGCTGGTGCAGGAGAAAACCTAGGCTAACATCCATAGTTAGGATGTTTTATCTTGTACTTGACATTGGCCAAGCCAAGATAGTTTGTTTACTTTGGACCTTACAAGGTCATTGCAATGTGGACTAGGTGAGTTAGTCATTAGGACTAAGGTCACCAAATTAGCCATTGTTAGTAGTTTTTAAAATTCTTAGTGTTAGGAGTTTGAGTTAGAGACTTAAATGTGTCTTAAACACATCAATGATGTCATAGAGATGCCATAAGGTCATAAATGATCTTAGATCCTCTAAATGAAAAGGTTAGAGGTCTTAAAACTTAGGAAGTTGGCATAATGGAAAAGATGCCAAAAGTTGCTAAAAAGTTGCTTTGACAACATTTGCAATAATTGCAAATGTTGCATGCAAATTGGTTATGTAGGATTCCCTTGAAGCCAGGAGTGGGGAATCAACCAAAAGGCACTAAAAAAATGGAATATGGCATCTAATGGAGAAGGAGGGTCAAATATCAAAGTTAGTCATTCATTGTACAAGTTTTGCATATTGAATATAGCTCTGCAACTCTGTATTCAGAAAACCCGAGCATTTTGATGAGACAGTGATGTGTAATGGATTGAAAGACTAAATATAGTGATTGTTTATTATTCTTTGGACTGTTCTAAGACTTTTTAATTTGATAGGTAAGTTTATTAGAGTAGGATTGGTCTGTTGAATAAATTGTTTTGTGCTTAGTGTGCTCACTGGTCTTGTCCTGACTAGTCAGTCGATTCATGGCTCCCCCATGAAATATAGCCATGGGAAACACCTAAGGATGTATGTATATGTTAGGGGATTCATTAGTGTATATATGTTTAGTATTAGGATTCTTAGGAATATGGAGAGATATTTTTGCTACTAAGCCCTAGGCAAGTAGACAGTGCCTGGATAGAAGTTTAGTGCTGAAGAAAAGGAGCTATATTGCAGGGTAGAGAAGTATTGTATGGTCCAAGTACAGTTCTAGATAGGGTATGGTCATATATTGACATACTATGAGGATTGAGTTCATACCAATCCATGAGACCAAGTTTTGAGCAATTTTTAAACTGTGTTGCAGACAGTCCTAGAAATTAGGCCTATTAGCCCTATTGGACCTAGATTGTAGGAACCCTATGTGCCGATGACCTAGGGGATTAAAACTTACAAAATATTTTGAGGAATGATAAATTGTATCTAAATGTAGGATTAGATTTTCAACTTCTTTGGGAAAGTTTTGAAAGAATTTGGAAAAAGTCATTGTAAAAGGCAACAAGGAAATAAGCCCAATTAGGCCTCTTGGAGACTAAAGTTTGAACTCGACTAAAAAGGTTTAAGGGATCCATCAAAATGGAGTCAAATGGGAACATATGCATGGATTATAACATGCTTATCACCCCTACAATGAATCATGAATGATAGAGTGGAGTTGGCACTTAGATCCTTCTAAGTGTAGTGGGAGAAGTGAAGAATTGAACTAACTAAAAGGTGTTAGTCTTTCAAAGGTGAAGCACAAAGAGTGAAACTCTTAGAGAAGAGTTGGAATTGGACTTAGTTAATCATATAAGCCAATCAAGACCTAGAGGAGATTAGGTTCCTAGAAGAGACAAGCTAGGTCTCTTGGATGAAGTGCTAGCAAGCCTTGGAACACTTACACCATTGCATATGCAGCCTACAAAGGTTTTAAAGTTTATCAAAGGGATGTAAAGTTGACATTTCTAAATGGAATATTAGAAGAAGAAGTGTACATTGAAAAAGATGATGGATTTGTTGACCCAAGAAAGAGGAACTTGGTTTGCAGATTACATAAGGCACTATATGGACTGAAGCAAGCACCAAGAGCATGGTATGAAAGATTTCACAATTATTTGATAAAGATTGGATTTGCAAGAACCAATGACAACAACAATCTGTATTTGAAGACAGAAAAAAATAAATGTACTTTATTAGCTGAAATTTTTGTTGATGACATTATATTTGGTGGACAAGATGTGTTATGCCAAACATTTGCAAAAGAGATGCAAACTGAATTTGAGATGTCTATGTTTGGTGAAATGAAATTCTTTGTTGGCCTGCAAATATATCAAATGAAGAATGGTATCTATGTTACTCAATCAAAATATGTCAAGGAGATACTAAAAACTTTTGGCATGGAAGAATCAAAACCAGTGAGTACACCCATGGCTACTAGACAAAAGTTATCAAAAACTGATGATACAAAAGAAGTGAATCAAACCATTTACAGATCAATGATTGGAAAGCTGTAATATGTTGTACACAAAATAATTGATATTTCTCTAGCTGTTGGACTTGTTGCAAGATTTTTTGCCAATCCCAAGGAAACTCATATGATGGCAGTAAAAATAATTCTAAGATATTTGAAAGGAACAGATGAATATGGTATGTATTACAAAAAGAATGATAAGTTTGAGCTCAGAGTTTACACTGACTCTGATTGGACTAGAAATGTGGATGATAGGAAAAGCACCATAGGTGGCACATTTCTTTTGGGAAAGTGATTGGTTCTATGGACAAGCAATAAATAGAATTGTACCTCACAATCTATAGTTGAAGCTGAGTATGTGGCAACAGCAACTAAGTGCTCTAATATTGTTTGGTTGAAGATACTACTGAAAGGTATGAAAAAAGAAATCATAGAACCAGTTGTTATATATTTTGATAACATGAGTGCCATAAATATTTCTAAGAACCCTCTGATGCACTCTAAGACAAAGCATATAGCTATCAAGTATCATTTCTTGAGGAATCTAGTTCAACACAAGGAAGTGAGACTAGAATATGTGCATACTAAGGAAGAATTAGCAGACATATTTACAAAAGGAATACCTAAAGATGCTCATGAGTATCTACAAGGTAAATTAGGGGTGATTCCCCTAACTGAGGATAATTAGTTAAGAATGGAACTGTTGCATCAAATGTTATATTTTGAATATTTGACACATTGATGCACAAACATTCACACTTTAGAATGTTGCCTAAAGCTGTGAAAGATAGACAAGGATAGGAGACAAGGATCAGTCATAAACAAGATGATAGGAACAACATGATATTGAGTTAGAACAAAAGAATCTGCATGACAAAGATGTCAACATTTTTGGCATTGTCATCAAAGAGGGAGAAGTTTACTGAAAGCGGGAGAGATTACTATACTTAGAGAAATAGGGAGAGCTTACTGAAAGAGATATTCTACAGTTGAATAGAAATAGAAAGATTTCAGTGTGATTACAGCTATAGGGGGAGAAATGTTTTAAAAGATGAGAATCAGAATGAAGCTAAAGACATTAATGAAGATTTGTTCATATCAAGGAACACATGCAGACATTTTGGATTGTATGGTAACTATGTTTGTAAAATTATTTTTTATTGTTTAGTGTTTCCATCAATGCCAAAGAGGGAGATTGTTGGAAAGCTATAATGTAAACAATTGTTGTTTTTCATTAATGTCAAGCCTTAACTGGTGAGACTATTGCTATCTATTTGAAGTACCATATCTATTAATTATTGAATAAGATTTGAAGGAAAGGATAACAAAGAAGACCAAGTGAAATGATTGATTTATGGGAAATCACAAGGGTACTTGATCAGTTGGCACATTGGAAAAGTAATGTGTTGTTTATCCATAACACTAAGTCAAGATGTCAGTTTACTAGGAACAGTATATGCCAAGTGAAGTTTGTTTCGACCGAGCACCAGTGTATGCTGAGCATAATTTCTAAGCGTCGACTGAGCGCCAGTAAATTTCCAAGGAAAATAGTGATGACAGAGTTGAAGAACACATTGTTGGCTGAGCATCAATATTTTGGTAAATGTTGAGATTTGAGATCTCTGGCTAACATAGCTGAATTTATTGGGATATGTAAAGTTAATTGAGGATAAGCATGATTGGTCCACACTATTTAAATGCATGGTTAACCATAATTAATGCATGGATAAAATATTTAATTAGTGATTTCTTTGGAGAAATAAATTTAATGTAAAGATGGAAAGATCTATTGGATCTGACCTAACCTAGGATCTATGATCTTGATTAAGAAGAAAAGATTTATTTTAACTAGATGAAGAGGTATAAGATAACCTCAAGGGGTTATTCAAATAGATTTATGAATGAGAAAAAGTGTATGCAAGAGGATTGCATGGTTAATTGACTTATTGGCATGATCTAGCAAAGAAGGCTGAATAAAGAAGCAAATATTTACGAAAGTGATTTCTTGACAGATTTCCAAGAAGATCTGAAGGTTGAAATGAGAATGGAGGCCACTCAATGAATTAGCATAAGAGCTAAATAGGATCGGGATTTGAAAATTAAGTTGTGTATCAGATCACACCTGCTGATTACTTTCTAACCGTTGTATTAGTCAAAAACCTTTAACCAAGTTGACCTAACAGTCATTGTATAAATCCTTTGAGCAAGGTGACATTCAGGTGGAATGTTCTAAGACCTCAAACAAGGCCACTTCTGATAGGGTGATTAAATCCTTTAACCAGGTCACATTTAGCAGTGTGTTTTGTAACCTTTAACAGGGTTGGCTCCTAGCAGAACTCACTTCAGAAGAGTGAAAACTTTGTAGCATGTTACTGCTGGTTTTTCCCAATTTGGGTTTCCATGTTAAATACTGGTGTCAACTTGGGTGAATGTTTATGTTGTGTTTTACTATTAAGTTTCTTCAATCTGATTACATTTTAACAATAAACTGCATATTTATGTTGTTGAATTACGCTATTGCTGCTGAGTAGATCTGAGTTGTTTAAAGTGCTATGAAGTTTCAATTGGTATATCTAGACTTGAGGATAACTGATTCAACCCCCTTCTCAGTTATTCATATACATTCTAATAATATTACCTTATTTAATCTTTTCTATTCTGATTATCTATCACTGATCTTATTGTGTCTAATGGTTTTCCATGGAGGTGGAAACACCAAAGTGGGGGTTTGACCGAGGCAAGCCTCTTAATGGCCATAACCATTTTCCCTCTTTTTTGTGTGCAATTTTCAATTATGAAATTATGGATTTGAAAGCTAGAGTTGGAGTGGATTATCGACCATCAAATTAGGTGTCATTATTCTTATCTCTCTCCTCCTCATTTACTCATGAAATACTCATAATACAGTTAAAATTTCATCTTATTGAATCATTTTCATTACATAGTGCTAATATATTTAGTTTATTATATTTCCCTCTCATTTCATGCATTATTCTAGTTTTACTTCATTCATTTGTATTCTATTATTCACCTCTTTCATTCTTTCATATATTAGCTATCTATTATAAATCTTTTACTTTTATTACTTTTAATTCCTTACTCTTCCCGTTCGAGATTCTAGTGTGATGCGCTAGTGTTCATGATTCACATTGTTGTCCTAGGTCGACGCTTTTGTCTGAGCCGATGGACTTATGGAGCTCTGTATTTGACTCTCTCAGTTAGATCTTTCATTTTTTTTAATTAAAATAGTTTGATCAACCTATCTATTTAAGTTATTAAGGTTAATTACCTTAGTTGCACTTGGACGTTTATGTAATCAAACTCATAAATCTATTATCTAGACAAGAAAGCACAATTTATCTATCTTTCATGTTTGATCTCCCTAGCACTCCTAGCTAGAAATGTGAGGTGGTGCAAGAAAATCATGTATCCCTTGAGGTTTTAACATACCTCTTGGTAAGTGCATTAGTTTTTCCTCACATTTATAGACTAGACTATAAAAATATCATCATTGAAGGGGATGCCCTACATGTCATTATGATGTTGAATATAGTTTCTAGTCCTAGATGGGAGATAGTATAATTAATCCACTCAATAAAAGGCTCAAAAACCATCTTGCACAATGTCATATTCCAGCACACCTTCCATGAGGGTATTATCTCTATTGATAGGTTGGTAGCTATTGTTCATTTCATTGACTTCATAAAAACCTAGTTCAAAGTTTAAGACTTTCCTATAAGGAAAGTGAGGCCATCAATCAAGATCTTTCCATACATGGAAAATGATTCCCACTCTACATTAAACATTTATCATAACTACATAGGTGTTAAGAGGTATTTTTTACCTCACGGTAAGGTGTTTAATTGTGACAACTTCTCTATTTTTTCTACTTTCAATTTTAGTAAATTCATTTTCTTTGTTTCTTTTTCATCTATGTGAATTCTTTTAAGGAAGCCACGGGGGATATCTTATACAAATGGGGCCTAATAAATGTGAATAATTCAAGAAAAACACAACTCTTTGGCCTATTATTCAAGAAGACAATATGGACAGTTATATTGATGGGATGAAGTGATATGATCTAGAATTATCAAAAAAGTATGTTATGTCTTAGGACAAAGGGAAATTAGTAATTGGTAGCCTCATTTTTTTTTGTCTGCATCAATTCTATTGTGGTTTCTATTGGGTTTTTGGTGGAATAGATTGTCCTTTCTATAAACTCCAATGCCCATTACAAATAGGACTTCATGAATTCCCCAACCCTAGAGAAAAAAAACCTACACTAGAGAGAAACTTAAACCATGAAGAGATTATGGGTTAATGGGAGGGGGTGCATCTAGTGCTGATAAAATTTGTCATCCTCAAAGGTATGTTCAAACACTTTCAATCCCATGTATTTCCTATGCTCAATCATATTTTACATGGTATCAAGCTTAGTTTACCTTTTTGGAATTTATCTTTGTTTCCAAGTATATTATAAACACAAAACCCATGGGGAGGGAACATTTGCATCAAGGAATCATTCTATACTTGTATAAATTTCATTTTTCTCTTGCCTAAAAAGTTGGCCATAAAAAATCCCCTATCATTGTCAAAATCTGAAACCAACACATAGTAAAAGGGTTTCATCTTCTACTATAGTTACTCCTCCTCCTAGTTTGACTGGGGTTAAACATCAAAAGAATGCCAAGGTTAAATATCTAATCAAAGACAAGAATATTTAAGAAACCATCATTATCTCCAATGATTCTTTATCTTTTTGGTCTATTCAGTTAGATCAGACCCTTGAGAAAAACTTGCTAAAGAATACCAATCAATCTCAGAACCCCCCTTTACATATTTCTATTCCTCATTGTCCTGACGATGATCCTAAGGTAGTGAAAATTATTTATTCTCCCTGTTCCCATAATGCTACCCCTAAAGATGATCTATCTAACTACCTCTCGCATTGTGGATAAACTGGATAAATTGTGCATCATCTATAGATGTCAAAATGTAATTATAAAATGGCTTATTACTCAGCTTCATATGACTAAGAAAAATATTAACATATTGGAAGCTATTGCAAAGGTTTATGCTAAAGCTAAGGAGTGGTCTTACACCATTATGGAAGATCATTTTTGGAAAGCAGCTCATAAAGTTTGAATGAAATTAGATAAGTGGGACATGATTAAGGAATAAATTCATGAATTAATGGCAATGATTCACTCTAAAGAGGAGAAACAATAAATGTTGTGGGCTTTGGAAAATGATAAACCTAACTAAAACTAGGTGAACAAAAAGCTTGCATAAATTGACACCTTCAACAAATAGATGAAGGAAAAGATAACGACCTTTTTCAACACTCTCTAGGAGGAATTGGAGTATAGGAAATCAAAAAGAAGAAAACAAGGAGAATATGTAGGTTTCTTCTTAAATGGAAAAATAGGGCACTTATACTTTGGCCTTGGTTGTGTTCCTTCCCAAGAAGGGATCTTTCTTGGAAACCCTAAAGAAGCTTAATCAAGAAGAGAAATCAATTAAATCCCCGTCCATATAATTTACTATGTATTTCAGTTCTTTGTTTTCATTATTTTTGTTGCTATTACTTTTAAGGCTTTTGTATATTTTTTTTTTCTTTTTTTATTCATTCGTTGTAAATTCATTTTGAACTACCTTTGAGCTTGCTGCTATGGCCTTGGGCCCTTTCCCAATCAATATAATCAGAACAAGCCTTTTATCTCAATAAATGTTTCATAAGTAGCATAGAAATTATTATTTGTTAGATATTTTGTAATGCTCAAAATATTATGAATGTCAATCTGTATTTAAACAAATGAGTTGAAGTTCTCAAGATAACCTTTAGATCCATTCACAAAGTCTTCCTTTCAGTATTCTTATGTAAAATATGTTTGACCTATTCTCATAGACTACTACTTTTTGAAAATAATTTTAGTTTATCATTTGGAAATACTTCTTCAATACATTAATGATCCCTATTTATATCATCAAAGTATACATACTACTCAACCACATATTGGGTAGTTATGGGCAATAATAGTGGGTTTTTAAAATACAACCTAATGCAATTGCACTACTCTCCCAATTCCAGAGTCTGAGCTTGGCTAATTTTTATCATAAACAATACCAATTATAAGAGATTAATAAAATAAAAATTAAATTTACCTCATGGAATTTTAATCCAATAAAATTGTTCATAATGAATTTGTTGAAAAAACTTAACTGTTCACTAAAACATACATCACCTATAGATGGATTACAATGCTACAAGGAAATAAAATAAAATTTGTTTACAATTCCTCACTAATAACTTAATCATAGCTCTTTTAAAACTGTGTGTGTAAAATTTCAAAGTGAAAAGGCTCTTTGGTAAGAATTAGACTATGTCAAACAAATGCAGATCAACGATTTTCCATCATTGTTGGATATGCACATAGTGGATTTGCTTGAAAGACTTACTAATCACTGGATCACATAAAAAAGTGCAGTATATATAAACTATTTATTGAAATGAAAATGCATCACATAAATGTGCTCTAAACAAATGTTTTTGATTAAGGTAAAAGCAGGTTTTGAAGGGAACCCCGAAACCCTTTAACAAAACAAAGAGAGGAGAGACTAAAAAAGCCCAACGAGCATCAGATTGACCCAGAGATAGGAACAATCAACAGAGGGTCAAAACCCAGATATAGAAACATAAACATACTAAACAAAAGGAACAAAAAAACTGCTGGAAAGAAAACAGAAAAAAGGCCTGCCAGTACCAAAATCAGAGCAAGGATTTCAGAAGGCATTCAGAGTCCGTCAGCTGACTCTTCATAGTTGTCACGTTCTCTCTCAGCTTCTAAAGATCCAAATCTTCATTCTTCTGCACCTTAGATCTAGTGCGAGTTCCAGGTCCCGAGTGTTGGAAGGAAACAGGGTGCTCAGCATTGTCTTTATTGTTTTCCAGCCAAGTGCTCAGAGACATCAGGTTCTCGAGCATAGCCTTCATTCCAGTGTTAACCAAAGTGAGCAAGTGTTTCAGCATATCTTCATTCCCTTCAATTTTCTTCTGAATGGGAATCATAG
>MU223406.1:503799-517544 GCA_018584345.1 Thuja plicata | reverse complement strand
GAGGACCAATTTCCTTTAGCATAGTTCTTAACTAAAGGTTGTCCATCATTTGCTTCAGAAGACTTACCTTCACTATCTTTTGTTTTTTGCACATCTTCGGTGGTTTGGAATCTCGATAGAGGAGATGTCGTCCCTGTCTCTTTTATGGAGCCCTCCCCAGCTGCAACTTTTGCCTTTTCCTGACTTGCTGGCACGGGTACCATCTGAGCAATGCCAGGAAGCACTTTCCCGCTTGTTTCATTTTTCAATATATCCCGTTTTCCTCCTTCTCGAGGGCGTTGACGGTCTGAATATTTTTCCCCTTCCCCTTCCTTGTCACCTTCCTTGAGACTCCTGCTACCATCTGCAAGAATCGACTGCGCTCCTCCATCCACAGATTTCCCACCCTTAGGGGAATTCAAATTCCCTCCAGCCCGCTGGTCTCCTCCGCTCCCGCTCCTGCTCCCGCTCCCGCTCATTGCAATCAACTCTACTGCTTTGTTAAGGAAAACAAAAGAAAGAAGAGGGTTCAATGTCTAAACAAATGTTATTGAAGCTAAAATCACTTAAAAAGTTTCTAGTCTAACCAAAGGCCTAGATCTCAATTGAATTTCCATAGGTCCTAATCAAGGAGAAATCCTAATCAATACATCAAATTAGATCATTGTGTGAGTGAATTTAATCAATTTTATTATATAGTTCAATCAAAAACCATTTATCAAATAATCAAGCATCAAAGGCTAATAATCAAAGAGAAAGCATTAATTAATGTCCTAAGCCATTTAATTAAATCTAAATAAAAAATCCCCATGGCTAAAGATAGTAATTACTTGGATTTAATTAAAAGCTTAATATTCTCTCCACATCCCACATAGTAAACACTTCAACCAATAAAATTGAGGGACATGGATCACTCATGTTTGAATATCAACAAAAAATCTCCAATTGAATCTCAACCACACAATTCAAATTTGAACATTTCCCTCCAAAAAATAATCTATAAAATCAGCTCAATCAAGGCATTACGCATCTATCTTTTTTTGCATAGATATAATCCTAGTTTGAATTTATTGTAATTGCATTTTCAGATCATTTTATTAATAATTCATCATTTTAGATCAAATTCATATCAATTCATGGCTTAAATCATATCAATTATCTTTAATTATAGCTTAATTGCATCAATTTAGATTAATCTAAGAAAAATCCTCCATTTCATGAGTGTCGTTTGCTGATCTAAATGCCTAATTTTGAAAGAAATATTAATTAAATAGTAATATTCATGTCTAGAAGGGAACAATTCAATTTCAATTAAACTTTATTTGAAATATTTATTTATACTAAAAAATGATGTAATGAGTTATTGAAGTGTTATGTTGTAAATTATTTACAGTTTCAATATTCACACACAATTTTAGAGCCCACAATGGGGCCCTAGCCCCTAGTTTTTGTCATTTTTGACAAAATTATGCTTACAGGTTGTAGACACTACATAAGTGATTCCTCATCAGTTATCTACTCTCATTTTCAGATAATATTTCTACGTTTTTGGTCACAGAATCTTATTTCTAGACGTCATTGTTTCATTTTCAGTTAGATTGCTTCATTTCTAGGAAGAAGAACTTGCTATGTAGTTTCACATTTGGAAATTCCTTTTTTGTTTCTAGGAGTACTTTTGTTTTTGATAATATTTATTTAATTTTTAAATTGTTCTTGCATTTCTAGTAATCTTTACCTTTTTCAGAGAATTATTTCATCTTTTGTAATCTTTACTTCATTTCTGAATTATCACTTCATCTTTGGTAACCGTTTCTTCGTTTCCGGGATGAATTGATAGAGCGCTAATTTTTTCAATCTGAATTTTGATTCTAAACTCTAATCGATGGACCTTTTGTATTCCAATATGATTTCATTGTGGAGATTCAAGAATTTTACAAGCTATTACAGGTCATTTATCAAAGGTTCAATCAAAGTAAAAAAATGCTAATGGAATTTCTGATACAAGTTGCATAGTAAGTCTTTCAACTAAACTTACGGATTCTTTCCCTTATTTCATTTGAAAAGACATTTGGTTGGCTTGGAATACTATCAAAAAATAATTGCTTATATGTCTCCAAATTCATGGGTATTCTCTAAAAACCATTCACAATATTTTGACCTCTTGTACCAACACCTTGGTTTTGATTTGTAGTACCCTGAAATCAACTAGATCCAAGGACATTAGTACTAACATTTGTTTTATGCACCTTAGGAACTAATCCAATGCTACCTTGAGTATTATTATTAGTATTAACTTCCTTAAGATTTGTCAAAGACTTCAAAAAGTAAATTTTCTTCTTCATTTCTGCAGTAGAAGGATCTAACTCTTCTTTTTCTAACTATTTAGCAATATCATATTTTATTCTCCTAACTCTTTTTAACTCTATGTCAAGTAAAGACATACCCTGAGATGCGTTTACTACATGTTTTGCCTCATTAATTTGTTGAAAAGTAACCTTATGTTTACCTTTGTCTAATATAGGTTTATTTGTACTGACTAAAGGAGGATCTTGTAAGGAAGCCTGAGCTCTTGAAGGCCTTTCATTCTCCCAATCCATAGTTTTTTTTATCATAGGATCCTGATCCACATTACATTTCTTTAAATAACTCTCCTTCTACATACACTCCATCCTCAAGGCATCCTCATAACCAAATATTTCTTTATTCAAACCCTTATATCCTTGATCTAAGCCTTCATTCATCAACTTAAGTTGAGCCAGCCTTCTTTCCAAGTTATCATTTTAAACCATACATGCCATGACCTCTTCCTATTTATCATTTTACTTTATTTTCCTTTAAATTATTTGTTCCTATATTTCTCATCTTAAGGCATCATTATTTCCAAAAAAATCATTAGGATTAGGTAATGTAATATCAGAATTTGTGAAATCTTCTAGGTTTATAAGATCTAAATCCCTTTGATTTATACCATGCTCATAAGGATCATCTCTCATAAAAGGGTTAATCCTTATATCTTGAGAAGAAGTATCCAAATTATAAGTATTTCTAGGTCTAGAATCCCTATTAGTTTTCTTTTCATTATCCATCCTATACTGAACCTGGGTTACATCCTTCTATTGAGATACATCTTCTTGGAGAGGAGTATCAAATATGTTGTCAAAAAATAATAAACCATTTGATTTCATACTTATAGAAGAAGGAGCACTCCCTTCTAGGAAAACACCCAAGGGATGACCTACAATTGAAGCCTTAGGCTTCCAAGAACTTGCACTAATAGAATCTGTCCTTTTTGATCAATCTCTTCTAGCAAGATTTGGGAGTTGACCCTCCAATAGAACTTATGGATATTCCTTCATATATGCTCTAGTGTTTCTCATGTCGTTTATATCTTGAACAAACAAGACGTAAAAAAAATTTGTGATTTCAACTAAAACACTAGCCAACTAAACTCGAAGTCGCAAGCTCAATCAACTTGGGGAATTAAAAAGATGTAACTTGACCCTTAAATTTTTCAAATATGAAAGAAAAATATGAAATAAACTTATCTCGTAGTTGCCTAGCAGAGTCACCATTTATGTTGATCCTTTTTCTTCTTGATCCCTTTTATACATGTGCATCTCGGGTATATTCCTCTATATGCCCCAACATTGATTCGACAAGGAAAATAAATAATGTTTAATAATATTTATTTAATTCCAATCTTTTGCTAATAGGAAGATTAATGCTAGCTAGCTAGTAGATAGGCATAGATGCTAAAATATATTTAACCAATGTAGCTCTACCAGCTGAGGAGAGCCATTTGCCTTTCCAGGAGTTAGTTTTATTTTTAATTTTTTCCATTATTGGGTTCCAAAGAGAAGCAGTCCTTGTCCTTTTATCAAGGGTTAATCCAAGGTATTTACAAGGAAGACTACCAAGTTTAAAGTTAATAATTTTACAGATATGCTTCTCTGATTTATCATTTCTATTAAAGAAAAAGACTTCAGATTTATCAACATTGATTTCTTTCCCTGAGGCAAGAGTATATGAATCTACGGTATATTTAAAATTTTTTGCTTCATTTTCCTCACTAGACCCATATAGCATAGTATCATTAGCAAATTATTGATGGGTAGTTGGTTCCAAATTACTAGATATAGTTATGCCTTTGAGTGATCATTCCATTTTCCAAGAGTGAATAGCTCATCCTAATGCTTCAACCATTATGGTGAAGAGGTAGGGAGACATTGGATCCCCTTGAAATGTCAAAGAACCTTTCTAGTGTACCATTTATGAAAACTGATATCATGGGTGTAGATTTACATTCAAAGATGAGATTAATCCAACTTTTAGCAGACCCCAAGGCCTCTAAACATTTACATAGGAATCTCCAATCCACTTTATCATATTCTTTTTTGATATCTAATTTAATAAGCATACTAGAAGACTTGTTTTTTGAGTTGAGTGAATAGCTTCTTGGGCTATAATTACTCCATCATAAATCGATCTACCAGGTACAAAGCTAGTTTGCTCCTCACTAATCAGAAGAGGAAGGAGTTTTTGGAGCCTAATAGTGAAAGTTTTGGATAACATTTTATATAGAGTATTACAGAGCGCAATTGGTCTAAAATCATTAAGGTTTTTAGGTTTAGTTTTGTTTGGAATAAGAGTTAAACAGGTGTTATTGACTTCTTTCAATATTTTCCCAAAGTTTCTAACTCCTTCTAGAGCCTCTGTAACCTCATTTCCTATGAAATCTCAGCATTATTTTTAGAAGCCAGTTGAAAAAACATCCAGACCTAGTGATTTATCTGGGATCATTTGCATTAAAGCTTCCTTGACCTCGTTAATAGGGAATTTTTCTAATAAAGAATTATTATGTTGTGGTGTTATTATTTTGGGAATATGTTTTTACATCTTATTATGTTCATAGAGGTTAGAGGGTCTGAGATTGTTTAGTATGTCTTTAAAGTATTTGATTGTTTCATCCACTATTTCTGTAGGATATTCTTGAATATCCCCATCCCCAGTCTTTATTGATGTTATTTTGTTGGTGACTTTCCTCTATTTAGTACTATTATGAAAAAATTTAGTATTTCTATCTCCTACTTCTAACCATGATTCCCTAGATTTTTTACACCAGAAAATCTCTTCTATAGTCAATACATCTTCATATTCAGTTAGTAGCTTCTTCTCTTCCAGGTATAACACCTCATCCATACCTAAGCTAATGACCTATGAGTTAACCTCCTTCATTTCTCCCTCTAAGACCATCTTTTCTCAAATATATTGCCAAAATTTTCTAAATTCCATTCTAACAAATTTCTTTTAATGATCTTAAGTTTGTTGGCCACTATATACATTTTTGAACCTGAAACCTCTGCTTCCTCCCACCATTGTTTAATTAGATTTAGAATGGTTTTATCTTGGAGCCAAATATGTTCAAATTTAAAGGGAAAATTTTAAGGCCTCAAATCTTCTAACATTTGCAGTTGAACTGGGTAATGAACTGATACAGAGATAGAAAGTATTTCAGCACTAAAGGTTGCATTAACATCGATTAAACTACCATGGATAACAAATATGTCAAGCTTTTCTACAATGTTGCAGAAGTGTTTCCTCTTGTTATTCCAGGTAAAGTCATTTTCTTTAGTATGAATTTCAAGTAGCGAGTTTCTAGTTACCCAATCTATGAATCATTGGATTCTTGTGGCAATTTGTTAATTTCACCTCTCTTTTCAGAGAGATTTGTAATGGTGTTACAATATTTTCTAATCAAAAAAATTTGATTGGGGTTAATGCCAAGGAAAGTCTCAATTTCCTTCATGACCTGGAACTTATCCTTCGTTTGTGTGGGGCCATAAACATTAATGATATTGAAAACTAGATTGTTTCTGAAGTTTCTTACCTGGCTGACATCCATTTTTGATGTTTTTTCTAGGATATTGAAGGAAATAGATCTGGGGTCCCAGATGATGACTAGTTTCCCAGAAGCACCTATGGCCTATGACTTTTCTAGGTTTCTAAATCCCAATTTATTTTTAAAAGTTAGTGCCTCTTCCCTACACATCATTTTTTCTTGGAGTAAAAGTATATCAACCTTAGTACTATTGATGCAACATGTAAGAATTTGCTGCTTGTTAGGGGCATTAAGGCCCCTAACATTCCATGTTAGGACATTTACGTCTCCTTGGGAAGGAACTTCCCCTTCCCTGCATTTAAGAGAGTAGTGATTTTGACCTAACCAGAAGCTTCTCCATCCCTTTCCCTAAAATCCTCTTTAGATTGTATGCCCCTCTTCTTTAGAATTATACCACAATGTGGAGATTCTTTACTATCTAGTGTAAAGGAAATTCCATAGGTTTCTGGGTCCCCTACTTCCAAATTGCCTATGTCCACCAAAATATTTGTGGTAACCTCAAGATCATCCCTCATTTGCATTTCCCTAATGCCCTTTATTAGGAGTGATTTCTGTAATATTAGTTCTTCTTCATCACAAAGTTCATCCAAGAACATGTCCATGTGTTCATCCAGGAGGGTATCTCTTACAAAATTTGTGATAATTTATACTTCCTTATCTATTTGGTAGAAGATAAAACAACAATACCTTGTTCTCCTGTCATGAGGACAGTTTCCTCATCCAACCCATCATTTATTTTTTGAAGAGAGACCATATCTTCCTTCAGTGAACGATCCAAGTTTATTTCTATTGAGAGAACCAATTCTGGGGTCTCAATAATATCTGTTATATTGGCTTCCATTTCTAGAATATTTCCTTCTTTCAAGAATCCATTCTAGGGAAATTCCTCATCATCTCCCTCTATCTATAGCCTCAGTATGAAACTTGAATATGAGGGACAATTACAGCTTTCTATTAGAATTCCTACCATATCCTGATTCTCCGTGTTGTTTGAGTGAGTAGACCTAGGGTGATTGTTAATGATTGTTCCTTCCAAATCAATTTGGGGTGGAGAAAATACCCATGTCCCATGATTTTCTGGTATCATGATGTTACCCTTATCAATATCTGTTTGTATACCTGCCACATTGCTTTTCCTATCTTTAGTATGATAGTCTAAATCCTTGTCATTATCCATAAAGTTTCCTAGCACATCTTCAACCAAATTTGTATTATCTGAGGTCCCTAATGTATCCTTGTTATATATAACCTTTTCTAATATGAAAAAACACCCTAATGTCCCAATATTGCAATTTTGTTGAGGTAAAATATCCATAGGCTTTGTTTCCGTATATGATTTTAAACCTGAGGGTGTACCTAGAAGGGGAGGCCGGATTAATATGTTTGAATTTAGAGAGATATTGTTAATAATAGTAGGTATATATTTAGCGGGAGATTGGGCAGGTTCCTCTACACCTGGAAAATCTAATTAAGAAGTAATATGATCATCCTTCATGGGTGGGGTGTTAGCAAGGTGTATAGATGCCTCACAAAGTACATCATCAGAACTGTTTATGGTGGAGAACTTATTCTCGATAGGATTAGGTAGTTGAAGTTTAAATTTCCCCAGGGGTTTAGAAGGAGAGATCAAAAATCCACCTCTGTTAGCGAAGAAAGTCACATTTAGCTCATAGGGTTTTTTAGGATCTAAAAAACCTACATTATTTCTTGGATTATACATGGGCAAAGGAACATCCTCACTGATCCTCTCACCTAATTCTGTTATGTCTAAATTTTTGTATATAATAATTGGATTAATTCTGAGTCAAGGATTTTCCTTAAATATCTACAGGTTGTAGAGAATTTGAAGTCAAATTCATCCTAACAATAATTTCTTTTTTCAGATACACAAATTCCTTATCTACAAAATGAACAAATTTACAATAAATGTTACTGATTTTTTGAAGAAATTCATCATTTAGGAATTCCCCAAGCATATTTTTAAGCAAAATGGTTCTTTCCACTTGAAAATCAATTAAATTGAAGGGATTAACAAATGGAACCCAATCAAACATCATGAATTTTATGTTGTTATATTTAGGGCATCCTTCCTAAAGTAATTTTTCTTTAAGATCCTTATTATTACAGACCATAAAAATGAATTTTCTAGGGAGAAGGACAATACTTACCTTATTTTTCAACTGATGAGAAAACCATGTTGCAATTTTTTCTCACGAAATGCCTACTTCATTCCACCTACAAAACACACCAAAATAAGTGCAAATGTCTTGCGTTTTTTCCATAAATCCATCAAAAATTTCCAGGGAAAAAGCATCATCTATAGGTATAGATTCCATATAAAGCTTATTTCTATGATGTGGAGGATTATAGGTTACATTTTTGAGTTTCTCCGAGGATGGAGAGTCCATCCTAGAATGTTTGGCATTAACATCCCAAGAAGGGGCTACAATGAGATTTCTGCAATGAGGTGGGGAGGAGGGCATAATTGGAGAAGGTATCATTTTTGCAGGTTTAGGGGATTGCTCAAGTAGAAGAGAGGTATGGGATTATAGATCCCTAGGGATGTACTTATTCATTATATATTTGGGTTGATTATGAGGAGGGTAATACCTTGGAACTTCCATATTTCTTCCAATTTCTGTAGGGTGAAGACATTGAAAACTGTTGTTAATGGGTAGTGAAAAGGAGGGTTTTTGAGATCAGATCAAATTTGTCATAGGTTTAAATCTATGATGGCAAGCCCTTTTAGCATTTTGAAAATGGGTAGGAACCCAATGTTCAGTATCATCCAGAAAGCATCTCTCCCGTGGAAGTTCCCTAGGAGGATCCCTAGGCGAGGAGAGCACACAATCCATGTTGATGCCCAACAATTTAGGAGGAAAACCATCACGAATGGGAGAGGCCAAAGCCATAGAGGGAAAAATATTCATCATTTCATATTTATTCTTAGAAAAAATCCAAAGCTATGAATCCAAAGAATCAGTTGTGCATATTTGGATATTCGAGTGGCAGAACAGAGCCATTTTTTTGAGAATTTTTCCTAAAGTCATAATAACCTACAATTTTTAATAAAAATAATAATACTAATAAATGGTATGTACCTAGAATAAGGAAAAAAATAGCTGAGGGGATCGGTAGTAGCACTCAAAATGGGCACCCATATGCTTAAAATTGTGATCCCATTTTCCAAGTTGCATAAATGACTCTCAAGAAGGTTAAAAATAAAATAAAAATATATAATTTTAAAATGGGCACCCATTTTTAAGAAAACCTACACTCATTTCTTTTTCCAATTAGGTGCCCATTTGGCTTTGGTCACCCAAACCTAAATAGACACCTATTTCTTAAATGGGTTCCCATTTTATGTTTTTGGCTCGAGCCCCTGAATCTTAAAGGGCACCCATTTTTTTAAAAATGGGTTCTTGTTTCTTGCACCAAATTTTTTTGGATGTGGACATCCGCGGAATTGGCACCCAACTTGTGAATTTTCTCTCATCTCTCCTGTCTTTGTGGTATTCTTTGACCTCTAGATCCTTGGTTCATTGCTATTTTTAAATTCTTACATGGTATCAGATCCATTTGAGTATCTTGGATATCCTTTTTTTCTTGATGCATGCATTGAAGGTCAATATCTCAGATGTGAGGACCATCATTTTGTTGGAGTATTTTGGGTAAGATCTAATATCACCATTGCACTTGTGAGGCTATTTTTTTGAAACACAAAACATAATATCTTCTTACAATAATTTGAATCAGATAAAGGGATATGAGAAGTGATTACCTATAAATCAACCAGGACAATACGTCAACCACAAAGATAATGAACATAACATTCTAATACACATCTAAAAACTGATCAAATGAACAATAAACCATAGAAATTCTAAGGAGAAGATTATTTAATCCTTCTTCAGAAACATAACTTAAAAGAAATCTCAATATTCCAAGATGAACATCTTCTTACTTCTTCCTCTAGATAATATTCAGACAAATAAGTCATATATCAATGCTCTAAAAATAGCTAAGTTATCTAGAGACCAACACAAATAGCCATATTGCACATAAAACAATATATCTTCACTTGTAGAGATAACTAACATAGGATATTCAAAATAGAATATGCCACAAAAATTAAAAATATGTCCACACAAATGCATAACCATAAATACCAATGTCCATCTAAATGTAGAGCTTTCATAGGGAATTTCCTAACTATTTATAACAACTTGGCTTTGTATCAATAAACTATAACAAAGAAAAACTTTTTTTTTTTTTTCTTTTAAACTATTGTGGACATGAAAATATTATAGTAAAACATTATGAAACCATAAATTAAAATTACCACAACTACAATTCATCAACTTCTTGTATAGAAGAATGTAAAACATGTTCCCATAAGGCCCTCAAATACGTTGTCTTGCGTATTTCATCTTCCCATACTTTAATCTTATGAGTGTACCACATAATAAATTTTTCTTATCACCAATAATTAACTAAACGATGTTAACATGCAATGCAACACTTTAGCTACACTTTATTTCATATAAAATTCTAGATACTCTTTCCTGCATATCAAACTTAAGATATGCTTTTTTGCATTTCTACATTTCCCACACTTCGTTGTATTAGGTTTCAACATGAACGCACAAATAATGTTGACATTAATATAAATACTCAACATACACTACCAAAAATATCCCTCTTTGTCATTAATGGAAACATGAGCAATAAACATTCTACACTACACTTCAATATCTATAATTCTCCCCCACTTTGACATCAAGAAAAAATGATCTAGAGACTAAAAGATCTTTTGATATAAGCACTCACCATTTTAGGGACATTTTTGTATGTTTCTTCTCTTCTAGGAACACAATCAAAACAACACTAATCTCCCTATTAAGGATAATTTTTCTCTAAAATATTTTTTGACAATCGAGGATGACACAACCTTCATTGTGCCCTCATTGAGCCAAAATATCCACTAATAGTATGTCATTTCAACTTAAATATACTCAACATAATTTGTATCCACTAGTGTCTTGAATATATAATATCTTCTTCACCATCATCTAAGTATAGTCCACAAGAATCTTCTTGCAACCTATTTCTATTAGCATGTTTCTCTTAGTAGATTCTTTAGAGAGACATCATCTTAAGGATATTTTATCTTCTAATTAATTGTAGCCAACATTTCCTTATTTTCCTTTTATTTTGGTGCAATATATTCATCTAGTATTTCATAGTGTGATTTTAAAAAGCCAACATCCTCTTTTGGATTATATCACACTTCAAATGCCCATTTTTCCTTTTCTCTATTTTTGTTTATTTCCTTTACCGCATTTATAATTTCACTTAGATAAGGAATATTTTAACACTAATTCTTAGAAAAACTAAAAAAAACATTTGGCTATTAACGATCAAGCTATCGGCATAAATTATTATTACAATTTTAAAGCTATCCTTCATGGGAAAATTCTTTTCAATAGTTGGAAGGATTAGCTAAAAATATTTTATAGAAACCAATATTAATGAATACTGATGAACGGTTATGATAACAAGTCACATTGTTTATTTAAAATGCATAAATTTATTCTCTTCAAGAAGCCTCTCGAGTGGTCTAGTGAAAGGCGAAAAACAAGATTTTTTATTTATTTTGAAACTAGCAGTTGTGGGTCTTAATTGTCCACCTATGATTAACTGAATCTATATGAAGTGAAAGTGATGGGTGAGACTCTTAATGTTCTAAGCCCAAGGATTGTAGAGACCTTGTGAAGAAAATGGAAGTGTGGGATATCTTTAACTGTCATACATTCTAGCTATGCGAGGATATAATAGCATCATTTCCATAAAATTCTACAACTCGTGGAAGTAGGGGAATGCTAGTGTTGGTAGTGATGACATGTAACTGATTGAATGTTTGACAATATTAAGTTGAAAATGATGCAAGACATTAAATTAGTTAATGGTTTGTATTGTCATTGATGTCAACTTGATATCTTCTATATGTTCATATAAATAATGCAAAAGACTTTAGAGAATCAATAGAACGAAGGCTATGCTTTCAACAATGCATAAAAGTCAAGTATTCACCAAGTGACAGACTACACTAGCGGAGTGCACACCATCGGTAAATATAGAGATAAAGTCACAGTGATGCCCGACGAGTAGAAGACAGTGTTGCCCAACGAAGCAGAATCACAGGATCCCCGACGAGCTGAAAACAGTGTTGCCCGATGAGAAAGATCCAATGATGCCCGATGGATGGAGATCCCAAAGCTAACTGAAGTTTTACCGACATAACTGGCAGTTTTTACCGGCGATGAACTACAGAATTGACTGACAGAATAGAGAGATCAAAAAACAACAAGATATCTAGCTGGCAAAGCTTAAAGAAAGACTTAACTGGTTGTTTTATTTTTTTTATTCGACCACAATTAAGTAAGTGATTTAAAGATGATTTACACAGCTGGCAAGAAGATAACTATGAGATAAATCAGGAGTTAAAGTCGTAAATCAATTTGGCTGGATTGTTTTTCATGCTAAGAATCAAGAATCAAGAACCAAAAATTAAGGAATATCATGTCTATATAAGAGAGAAGTATAATTAATTTAAAAAACACTCAGATACACACCGAAGTGATTTGATAAAAAGATGCTGGAGAGAAACTGATGAAGGTTAAACTTCATACAATCCTGATCAATCAAGCTAAGGGAGAGGTAAAGAATTCTGCAGACACTGACACATAGTGAAGCATAACATCATAGAGAAGAAAGAGATAAGTACAAAGGAATTTAATTGATACATTAATCAGAAAGGTATTGTATGTAAATAGATTTGAATATCTACAATTAAAAGTTGCATTAGAAATGGGTCATTATGTTTCAGTTTAACCATTGAAGAATTAAGTCTCTAAATAGAGGACTTAACAGTCTTTTATTTAATTGAGGTATATCCTAACAGATTACCAGAAGGTTGACTCATGATAGTAGCATCGGTCTTACCTAAAGCCTATTGACAGTCTAAGATGGAGACTAATTCAAGGATGGTAGTAAGATTAGCATAAAGCCTATTGACAGTCATGAGACTGATTCAAGGATGGTAGCATAGATGCCAGATACTAATTGATAACCTATGTATAAAAATCCTCTAACAAGGTCGCACTTAATAGTGTGTTTGTAACCTTTAACAAGGTTGGCTCCTAACAGGGCTCACTTCAGAAGAGTGAAAATTTGGGGTACCGGTCCTAGTGGTTTTTCCCTTAACAGGGTTTCCATGTTAAAATCCTTGTGTTATGTGTGTATGGTTTATTAATTTATTATTTTACATTTCACATATGCATCTATGGATTGATTGGTATACTCTGCATATTTACTGAGTATCGGTAAATAAGTTTTACTACTTATCGATTATCAAAGAGACAAAGGACATACAAGGTAAACCGATAGACAGTTGTTTATTTCAAGTATTTCAAAGGCATACATCTTGTAGGGACTTAATAATCTGAGGAGTATTAATTGGTGGATTGAAGTTTAAAAGGATAAATTATTGAGGCCACTGATTCACCCCACCCCTCTCAGTTATTACTAACAATTGGTATCAGAGCTTGTGTGCTTAGAAGGAAGCATTCAAGACCTAAGTAAAGATCACAAGATGAATAGACGAGATGTGCCCAAGTTGAAGAAGGACAACTTTGCTTCATGGAAAAGCAGGATAAAGCTTCACTTATCAAGTATTGTCAATGATATTACTCAATACTTAGATACTGCATATGTGTTGCCTACAGGACCATTGATAGTAGATCAATTAAGAGTAAAGCATGAACATAACTGCATGGTTATAGAGCTTTCAGCCTCACTCTCTGAT